>CM055962.1:37337087-37474587 GCA_029531755.1 Holothuria leucospilota | reverse complement strand
AAAATGTCACTTTGCACAGGATATAATGCAAAAGATGTGCTTGAAATACATTTAATTTTCTTTGTTTTTGCAAAATGAATACACTTGAGCAGCTACAACATCATTATCACAAATTGCGCACATTTTCTCAGCAACATGGTCTACGCTCTGCAGCCCCCCAAAATTGTGTTAAATTTGTAGGTTAATACCTTCCACAGGGAATGTCTTTGAATTAGTGGCCTTCTACCGCAAGGCCATAGCAAGGTGGATGTGCTTTTCCTACGTAGTTCTTCATTATGCAACTAAATTGCTATCCCCAATCTTTTTACAAAGTGAAGTTCTTTTCATGGTATTCTTTTTTATTGCTTAAAGAAGAGGCTCTACCTCAGAAAATGATTTTTATCAAAGAAAATATGCATACGTTTCTAACATTTAAATAGTATTTTGCATATTGATGAGAGGAAATCTGCATATTACTTAGCATATTTTGCATGTTAAATGAGCAATTTTGGGAACTATTTGTTTCATCAAAGCAACAAGCTACAAGCATGATTAAGTTAAAGCTTGTGGAGAGCTTGTGGGAGTGAGGATAATAGTTTTCAGTAACATCACAATGCAGAAAACACTTGATAAAGTTTATGAACTGATATTATAAGTAAAAATATAAAAAATTTAAAAAATGCAAAACAAGTAATTTACACAAAATTAGCAAACAAGAAAATGTCACCCCCTACCTAAATATAAGATAGCTTTTCTGTCCATAGAAGAGACTGCCATGTCTAAAAACAATAGCAATATGAGTGTCCCAAGTGATCGGTTCCATGTTTTTTACAAAATCTAGAAAAAGTGCAAATTTTGCCTTAAAACAAAATAAAAAACAAAAAATCTCTGCCACTGAATAAACAAAATACAAGATGACATTAATAATTTAAATTTACGTTATTGGTATCAAAAGATAGCTTATGAAATCCTTTTTCTTCTCAAATACTAGCTTAAAGTGCCCCCAAGAAAATCATTTTATAGGTGGAGTCTCCTCTTATGTTTTGGGACATGTTGAGTTACTCAATAGATTTAAATTCCTACTACTTTAGGAATTACCCAGACTAAATTAGGGCATTGCAAGTCTCCCTGTTGTGGTCTTCCTTTGACGGAGGGTGTGGACTTGCTCCGATTCTGTTCATGGTAATCTATAAATGCGAGTGTCCTAAAACTGAAAGAAGACTTGACTTTGCTGTTTACCGGATCGTATTCTTCGTCCTCTGCAGAGGAAATTTATCTTGGGTTTCTCTATCCTTTTAAAAATTTTATCAGAAAAACGAAATGCAACTCTCTTGTTGGAAAGACGCTTATGCAGCTCGCCGACTTTATAACCCAGCACAGCTGTACAAACAAAATGGTTCATACCTTCACATCATCGATGATCTAATGATGTAGCCTAAGCAACAGTCGTTATTAATAGCAACTTATGCCTTTGAAAACATTTCCAATAAGTTTAATTGGAATACTTCTAGCACGTCATTACACCATTTTCATTATAGCGGCAAGACCTTCAAATTTCTAAAGCAGAGGAAACTTTTTGACATACTACGCTCAAAACAACTAAATACTGCCTGCAGAAATTGCTTAGTATCATGTCAAACATTTACCACCTCACGTTCTACGGTGGAGAGTACGGGGTTATAAGTCTAAATTTAGAAAGTTGGCACGACATCTAATTGAGTGCCATTTTTTGTTTATTTTATTCTGTCCAGAGCGTCAAGGTCACACTACTTTAATCGTATACGAATGCTATTGACCCTGTTTTAGCGGTAGATAGGAAGTGTAAATGTTTTTAATTCACACCGTAGGTGAGTGATAGACTCGGTGTCCTTTTTTAGTGGACGCAAGTTACTAAACTGTTGTGTGCATGGCAGCTTGTACGCTTTCTATTCATCTTGTTAATCCTGTGTCCAAGGTGTATCGGACAAAGTAATCTGAATAATAACTTTATGTATGGGTCATGAACCTACGCATGCGCATGCACCACCATCAGAAAAGTATAGCCTGCGTAGTTGACCTTATGCTCCGCGTCAAACCGTGTGATCCAGAAGTTTGTATACAGAGGACTGTGTGAACAAATTAAACTCCGTCACGCGCGGTACACTCAACACAGCATAGAGTCGCATTAGCAAATTTGATCGTCCATTGGTCAAGCGATGTAAATGCCTCCACTATTTCTCGCTATACTTCATTACATATTTGTTACATTCTATTAACAATTCTTTTCGTTCTCGCTTCAAGGTTTACATTTTCTTTCGTCGGGAGTTTGGACACCTACGTATGTTTTAGTATTTGATAAAAAGCCAGTTTAGTTCTTCACCGTGATTTGTCATTGTGCAAGGGCGTAGGCTGAATTTGGCATGGGGAGGTGCACATTTCAGGAAGGTGGAACCAGGAAGACTATCTAAGCGGAGCGCCAGCATTGCTTGGCGCGGAGCGTGCAAGAAAATTTTCGGTCTTAAAACCCCCCCCCCAGATGGCCGGAAACAACATTTCCCGAGCCTTAAGCCACATGTACACATCCTTCAAAAAGTGATCTCCTGTCTGCCGTTTCTCAATTTAAATGATACACGAATCGTTAATGCATGACTTTTTTTTATTCAAATTGAAATGTCGCCATATTTATATTCTAGCTTGATATGTTTTTCCAAGGCTTTCAGACTTTGACCTCCGCTGACCTCAAATGACCTTGACACAGATTAAGAGGTCAGCTATACTCTCCTGTACATCTTACATGTCAAATAGGAACTTAATCACCTATTTTGTTCCTCAGGTATCACTCCTACTAGGTTTCAGAGACTTTTTTTCTTCAGATATTCCTTCTATAAGGTTTTTCAAGACTTTGACCTCTGCTGGTCACCTCAAATAACCTTGAGCTTCAAGCACAAAACAACAGGGTTTTTCCTCAAGTTCACATGGACAACACATGGCAACTGTCAATTTTATTATTTACAAAATACTTAAATGTCGTAACTCTCAGTCTGAGAGATAATCATTGGACTAATTAGTACATTACCTATGGTTTGATGAGGGACTTCAGTTCTAGTCGCCTTGGGTGGAGAGAAGCAAGGTTACCGTGACGGTAACCTCGTTACTGTAGTGATTGTTGCTACGTACGCGTATGCGCGTGTGGATTCAGTTAGTTGCGCGCAGGCGCGGTTCTAGAGCGAGATTTTTTGGGGGGCTTAGGGGGGGGGCTTCAAACGGAAGAATAAAATTTTCTGTCATTATCAATACCGGCATTTGGGAATGATGCTAAGGAGGACTCCATCAGTGGCGTACCCAGGATTTTTCTCACGGTGGGGGGGGGGGACATGCAGTATGTTGTGTGATCGCCGGCCTGGGGGAAGGGTCTAAGGGGAGGGGGTGTCCCTTCCCTTTGAAAATTTTTGAAAAATTAGATGTACTTACATGCAATTTGGTGCCACATACGCTACATTTTGAAGAAGAATTTGTGTTAAAAAAATTTACGTATTTTAGGAACTAAAAAAAAATTGGCATCAGGGAAGGGGCATGCCCCCCTGCGTACGCCACTAATAGTAATAATCATAGGCGTATGGGACTCTTACAGTTTGGGGTCCAGAAAATTTTTTGGCCGAACTTCTCAAAAAGTTGCCAGAAATCCGTTGCAGTTCAGGTGCATGAAATAGACCACTAAACCACTACAGGCGCGCGAAGCGCGCGAAAATTTTTGCACATTTTTCGGGCATTCGATCAAAAATTCGGGAACTCAGTAGAATATTAGGGCAATCTTTTCACTTTTACTTCATCTCTGCCGGAATTTCAATTTGAGTAAGGTATCAAATGTTGTTCATGTCTGGTCTACTGTTACAAAGGCATACTGAACTGGATTTGAGCAATCACTGGATTTAAGACCGACTTTTTGGCGCTCTGAGACCGACTTTTGATTTTCACGCCCCCCCCCCCCCACACACACACACCTGTATTTACGCCCCTGGGACTGGCGTCGAACGTAAGAATGCAGCTGGGTAAGCTAGTAGGCGCCCGCACTGTGCCTACCGTCGTAATACAGTACTAAGGTGAAGCGTGGCTGTCGTACTACATGCAGTCAAAACAACGGTGTACGTACGTGGACGTGGATACAAGAAACGTGATCACATGCCTATCTTGCATGACACATTTGAGAAACTAAATCCACTGGACTAAGATGTGCACAAATGTACTGGACAATTTTGTTTTTCTCAATACACGCAAATATAGCATGAAGATAACACACAACCTCGGAAATTTTTTTTTTTGGGGGGGGGCTTGTGCGAATTTTGGGGGGCTTGAGTCCCCAAAGCCCCCCCCCCCCCGTAAAACCGCGCCTGGTTGCGCGTGTATGAACGTAACCATAGCTAGTACTATGTCACAATTTTACAGCAATGCGTCCTATTTAGCACATAATAGTGTGGAGGGCCTAGTAACAAGATTTGCATTTGGATGGAACGTCTGGAAAACAAAGTAGCATCGCTTGTGGAAACAGACATTTTAAGGACATCTTTGGAGACGCTAATGACCATAACTTTGACTAAAGAAGTAGCCAACATCACTTCTGTCACGAACAGGGCCTTAAAATAATGGAAATAATAATTTTAAGGGAAGATTTTACATGACACTAGACCTTCGTAAGCTAAAGTACAGAGACTTCTATATTTAGAGCTCTGAAATAGAGGGCTCTGATAACGTGGCTCTATAGACCTTCATATATATTCAAGGCGCATCCTGTAATTCAATTACCAAACCGATGTAGGTTGGTGTGTGGACAAAAGTCATGTTCTTCCTTGTTTTCACAGCTGTTGAAAACAGAAGGAGTGCATTTTTCTGTTTCCCAGGCCAGAGCGGAACTCCTCTGCCTCAACGGGTGGGTGCACGTGCACCCAATGCACCCCCAGCCTACGCCCTTGATTGTGGCGTGGGTGCCTTTTCCAAACGGATGTTAAATGTTAATTTACTTCCTCCGTTTGTATGGAGGCTGAAAGTGTACCTAAAGTCTAACATTTCAAAACTAAATGTTATAAAGCTTGAAATGAAAATCCAGATGGTCCAACTCCCATCTTCACAGGACATTTCTGAGCTGAGACATAACATAATGAAGCTTATTCACTCCAATTTAAGATGGTAGATTGCGCACGGCAATAATTTGTGATGTCATCCTTGCGCTATTCAAATAACTTTCTCAGTTTTTCTTTGTTTTTTGGAAAGCCACTACACTTTTTTTGCGAAGATGTGATCACTGCCTTACTGTTATAGGATTACTTGACTACATAAGCCCCCTCCTTACAACATGCTAAGCAAGAAAACAGTAAATTTCTCAAGGTCATATCTAATCATTTTATTTTCAAAAGGAAACAAAAGCAGGTAATGTGAGAAGGACATCTCAAATTATTGCGCTATCGAATATTTCAAATTAAGTGAATAAATTTCAACATTTTATATTCCAACAACGGAGTAAGCTGTGAACACAGGAACTGGATGAATAAGGTCCATTTTCCAACCTTTAAAATATATATTCTTGTAATTTTAGACTTCAGGTGCACTTTAAGAATACTAACAGTAATTGCACGGGCCCCTTGCCGGACAAGGTACCAAGGGCGCGAATTGGCTTCCAGGGGAGTGGCGCCATATTTCCTTGAGGAGGAGGGTTGGGGCGAGACATACTAAACTGCATAGAGACAATAGTAATTTTGAATTTTCCAGGAGAGAATGGGGGCGAAAAATTTTCATAGGGCGCTGCCCCTTCCCCCATCCCATAGCTAGGGGCTTGTGATCATCTTAAGGCAGAACTGCATGCAGTGGGCCTCGAAACTAGTAAACATTTTATCTCATATTTCATTTATTAATCAAATAAAGTTGATTTGAATTATCATTCTTTATATCATCCTATGCTACTTTATTTATTTCGGTTTTCCACATTTGGCAATATTTTGTGTTACCGAAGTGTTAAGCTCATAGGCATGGCTAATGCATGCATGGGCGTCAATCCTGGGGGGGGGACGGGGCACAAGTCCTCCCCCCCACATTTCGATGGGTGGGGGACACAATATCAAATGTCCCCCCCTTCCCCCCACATTTGCGTAAAAGAGTAGTGCCGTGGCTCTATTTGACTGGCTTTTTGGGTGGTATGTAGGTTTGTTGGGCAATTGTTAAGTGTCTCGATGCAGATTCTGAATGCATAATTTCATCAGGGAAATCTTAAAAAATGACAAAATTTCGGCGCGCTTCGCGCGCATGCGTCACGGTTTGCATTCCTTCTCATGACCGTTAAAAAGGTAAAAACATGGAACTATTCTGATCACAACACTCTCCGAAAACAGACATACATCTCCAAACATCTGAAGGGACCTCTCATCAATATGGGATCATTCAATCAGTGGCGTACGCGGAGGGGAGGGCCATTCGGCCATGCCCCCTCACTTATTTCGATTTTTTTTAAGTTCCTAAAAATACTTAAATTTTTTAACACAAATTTTACTTCAAGGGGTAGCATATTTGGCACCAGATTGCATGTAAGGACACCTTATTTTTCAAATTTTTCAAAGGGGAGGGGGACAACCCTCCCCCAGGCCGGCGGTCACACAACATACTGCATGCCCTTCCCCATTGAGACAATTCCTGGGTACGCCACTGCATTCAGTCTACTTTGTAGCATGATGTGGAAGGTTGAAAGTACTTTGTTGCCGTTAAACACTTTTCCAAAATTTTTTACAGAGCGCTTCGCCGATGCCATTATCGGTATAGATGGTGATTGTTAAAACACTTACGACTTAAAAGCATTCTGAAAACGCCCTTACTAGTCCCTCACAACTTTGCTTTACTACGATCAGCTCCAAAAATATCTCAAAGGTAGCACCATTTTGCATCTAAGCAACCTTAAATTAACAAAAAATTTCTCCCCTTAGACCCCTCCCCAGGATGACACCTTTATATAGTGACAAAGGGAGGATCCCCACTGCTGTATACAAACGCAGGGGGCACAAAAAGGTGCAATTTACCCGCCGCCACTGCAGTTAGTAAAAACATCTAGCCAGTCGGGAAAATTAGAATTCACTAAATTATGGACATTTTCCAGCCATATACGATCAGCTCCAAAAATATCCCAAAGATAGCACCATTTTGCATCTAAGCAACGTTAAATTAACAAAAATTTCTCAAAGGGTTAGACCCCTCCCCCAGGACGACACATTTATGTAGTGACAAAGGAAGGATCCCCACTGCTGTATACAAAACGCATAGCGCTCATAAACAAAGTGCAATTTACACGTCTCCACTCAGTTGGAAAAGCATCCAGCCAGTCGGAATTTGGGACGGTCACCTTCACACCCCAAAACATGTCACCCTAGCAACGGGCCTGGTCGGGTCCATCATCTCTGACAATGATCCACGCTGCGAAGCGTGGTTTCAGCTATATAGGGACATGGTAAAATGTATTTCACCTGGCAGATCTCAGTGATGGTCATGTTAACTTTAAAATGATACTTCTTATTAGACAGGCCCGTAGCCAGGCCGGGGCACGAGGGGGCCGTGCCCCCCGTGCGGACCACTGTGCCCCCCTATACGGAAAATCGATCGAAAATAAAATTTTAGTACATGTAAACGGTGGCCCTGGTATTACACCAAGCGATTTGTAACCAAAAATGATCCCAAAAGGAGTTTAATAATGAACGTATTTTGTTCTCTGTAACATTTTTGTTCTAAAATCACAAAAATTTTCGCGCGCTACGCGCGCTTTCATCTTTAGTTACATATAGTTTTAACACCCGTTTCAGATATGTTGGCTTAATTTATAAATGTACAGGTTCCACAATTAGGCTATTGTTCTTTCGTGTAGGTGTGATTCCCGGAAAAACACAAAACTGAATCCATAAAAAGTTCCATCCTCTTTCTCTTACGATCGGGAAGATTCTTAATTCAGACTCAACATCATGATAATCATTTTGTATGAAACGTAAAGTGTTTCAATGTCCAGGGGTGGTGGAAGGGGGAATCTCCTCGCGACCAGTCCCCCGGCGTCTTGGTTTTGTTCTTAAAGACAGACACTCATTACCCCAAATACATTTTGGTTGGGAGAAAGCAAAATTCTCAATTGGTCATAGGTGAATGCTCTTTGATAAACATCAAAGCTCACAACACACAGTATCCGCAGAGAATGTTCTGGTTACATATTATGGCCTTGTACGCCCAACAGGATATGCCCTTAAGCAATAAACTAGGGTTGTGTCTGCACAAGGAGGGGCTCAACACAGTTTTGGAAGGAGTAACTTAGTCGGGAGAATTGGAACTGTCTAGGACGAAGAGGGCAGATACTTCCATAGAAACCCAGCTTTCTAACTTTCCTTAAAGGAGCTGAGTAGCCGCCAAAGTAAAATAAATTCTCGGACCCGCCGACTTCGTTACGTCACATCCGGTTATGCTTCTTGGTTTATCGATTCGATCCGATACCGATACTTATCAAAGCCATGCATGCAGTGTGTCTGGTGTAAACAGTACACTTGTTACTGTCGTTAACAGTACTAACGTTAGCCTAACTTAGGCTAGCGTTAGGGCTTAGGTCTACCACGAAAAACAAACTCATTGATCGAAAAAACAGTTTCAATACCTGCAAAATCCACAATGTTGTTCATGAACCTCCTGCAGATGATCTGCGAAGTAGGCGTGTGCCTTGCCACTAGTAACGCTAATATACTACATATGTACGTACGTTGTAAGTTGTTTGTACTACATGCCTTGGTAGATGCATCGATCAGAACCGATACAAGTGGAAACGATTCAAAATTGCCGGTGCCAGAAAAAAAGTAACGAACTAGAAATTCAAAAAACAAATTGTAAAATATCTTGCAACTGTAAAATCAAATAACACAAGAAATAGTATATACGAACATTACTTCAAAATTACTTTGCAAGATTATTTTAAATGAGAATATAAAACGCATTAGGATTAATATTTTTAAAATTAGCCGCGCAAAGAGGGTTATCATTTCGTTTGGTATGATGTATTTATTTTGAAAGTACGACACTATTCAGCTCCTTTAATGAGAACCAAATATTTTCAATTTTTCTTCAACAGAACCCCAAATTTTTCGCCGGTCGCCCAAAATTTCACGTTCGGTATGCAATCTGTAACCCATCTCTTCTGACGGGGCTTCGGGTTGCTGGACCTCTTAGGGGAGCATGGTCCCTTCGTCGGGCTTATCTTTCCACCACCCCTTGCTGAGTCTGTAAGCAGGTTTTACCGTGGTAAATAATTGCGCTTCGCGCGCAATTCTTACAAGCGAAGTAATATCACCCATGAACATTATTAGTACTAAAATTCAAGTGAACTCTTCCAGCCAAAGCTAGGTGAAGTCTCAAAGTTAGATCCCGGACATCAAGGGGCTTTCATGCAGTAATCTAGTACCTTGAGTAACATTCGCTCCGCGACGACTATACGGTTTGAAGCTACATTTACTCGTACCAAAAATTTATTCCAGATTTACTTTTTCTCATGTTTTTTTATGTAAATTTTCTTTCAAAGTAGAAATACGATAATGACCATCCGAAGTGTGAACTGTGAAGACATTGGTGTGCTCTCACTGTCATTCAAAGTCCTGCTCAAAGCTCCATGCTAGTGTTCCCATATTGTTAGTTCGCCACATATTCGGGGAATTTCCCTTTGGGCCCTAACAAAATCATACTGGATCACACCAAGCCTGCCTAATGGCAGCCCCTGGTCCTGCCTCGCCTTTCGCAAAGTACTTAACCGGCTTCACCTGCGCTTGCTGAGCTGAAGATATATCGTGATTATAGTGTTGTTCCCTTCACTTGTGGAGAATTTCTACGTCTCTGTATTGCAAGCGGAGGGAAAAATTTCCATCAGAAGAGTGAAATTTTCGCGCGCATCGTCGTGCGTATGTGCGCACGTAAAACCGATACCTTTATGCTATGTGTGGTAAGCTTGAGATATAGTCCCCTGTAGTTCCGCCAAAATGTAATCCTGTGGTGGTACTACTAACAACAAACATAATCTTCTTCGGTGCCCCTCTATCAGAATTCCTGGCTACGGGTCTGTTATTAGAATAGGGTGTCAGTCATCATAAGGGGGGGGGGGAGGAAAGGGCCTATAGGAAGACACCCCTCTTCAAAACCAAAGGGATTGGTTTGTGCTAAGTCATGTATGTCCCCCGTCCCCCCCCCCCACATTTGAATACGAATTGACGCCCCTGAATGCATGGAAGAGGTGGCCAGGGTGGTTAAGCCATCCCCAATCAAATGAGGAAGGAAAACGAAAATCAGAAGCAAAAAGGAAAAAAATAAACTATAAGATCATACATGCAATTACTTCATACATGCAATTACTTCATTGCCACAGATACTTTTATTCTGGATCTGCCCTTGATTACAGTAACGGCTACAAACCTGCACTGTGTAAACGACAGGTTCGTCGACTTGCAATTTTCCCTACAGTCAATATCGAAGTATATACTAAAGCATATGTTCATACATTTGGGTACTCCCATTTTCGTGCGACCAACCTAGATATTTTGAAACCCTTGTTAACGGTATGCAGCCCGCTTATTCTCTGACAGACAAGAAATGCCCTTTTCCGTCATTTCAAACGAGAAGCCAACCTAAGCCTAAGCGACTGTTAGCTCTGGACAGCGCAAAGCCTAGCTCAACTTTAAGCTCCGGGTATGCTTAATTTGGCTTCACGTAGGCTAAATTTGGCTACGCGTGGGTTCAATTTGAATTATCGGAAGTAAAATTTAGCTTTACGAAGCTAAAAATCGCTTCGCGTAGTTTCTATTTTGTTGTAGGTACAATGACCAAATATAGGGGCTGGGGGCTGCAGTCCTCCAGAGTTCGTGAAAAACCTATTTCTCGGTCAGATTTTTGAAAAAAATGACAGTTTTCTCGGACAGAGTAGTTTTTCTCTGGCCAATACGTTTCATCCCTCCAGCAAAAAATCTCGTATGCGTATGGCCCTTTGGTCTTAAGGGTCATTTTGGAGCTGACCATTGACCCTTTTCCAAATACCAATCACAAAGGATTGTGGGAGAGTGTTTTTTGGCTTTTGGTATGCATCGTTTTTTTGTCACAGTAAAATGCCATTGACCAAAACAATGCGCACCAAAACTCTGTCCCACAATCCTTTGTAATTGCTATTTGGAAAAGGGTCTATTGACACAGAATCAGAGCACACATGCATCCTTACCCCATCCGAAGCCAATAACTCAAGCTACTCCTGCTGGAAGTTTATACGTGTCATGAAAGACTCCCACTTACCTTAAGATTGCAAAATGTTATCTAATACCGGCAAAATGCTTCCAAATATTTTGTTGTTCTTTAAAGTTGAAGTGTTTACTTGAAATTTGACTCCAGTAAAAGTATTGAAAAGCTTTATTACAGATGGAGATCGGAAGTTTGTTGGAAAGAAGATTACAACTCAAAAGCGTCTACATGGTTCATTTAGGCTACATGTGTCAAGATTAGAGAAATACAAAACCTATGTTCAGTCAATCGACCTCTGTGACATGAGGTCTTCATGGGTCCCATCATGCAATGCACAGTTGTAAAATGAATACTTGCTGGAAAACTCATATTTTCCAAATGTTGCATTGTAATGTTTACACCTACGCTTTTCAACCGGAGGATCGCGAAGGGCCGTCTAGTGGGCCGTGGAGTCGACCGGAAAATATGAGAAAAAATTTGTGATTTTTTTATTTCTATATAGTTTATCTCATCCCACACAGATGAATTTGAGAGGTAGCACCAGTTGGGTACACTGGACAATTGCCCCCGTTGGGAAAATTTTCTAATGTCGTCAGGAAACCTTAAATTGCCAAAAAATGTGTTACCCCAGACGGAGTCCAGTCGCCCCTATACGGTTTACTAGTAAGTGCTCTTAAGGAGGGCAGATTCTTCAATTAAAACCAAAATTCATCAAAGTGTTTTCAGTGCAACCCCATATTTACAGATTTTGACAACCAAAGATCCCAATTTCTTTAAAAAAACCCCTAAAGTTTTGGTGCACTTCCCGTGCTGAAAATTTTGCCTTCCCCTATTCTTCCAGTAACATTTAGCTTTTGTCCGAGCTTCCGGTTGCTGGTTCCTCATCGGAGAGCTTAGTCCCCTTGTCAGGCAAAATCCTGGAGCCACCCCTGATGGAATTTTAGTAGTATATGTTGCATATAGTGCTAAATCATGTCTCGTGTGGTCAAATATAGGTGGAACTTTCCTTCATTTGTCAGTTAGTGGTGAAACGTGGTCCTCCGAAAATTTCAAGAACCAAAAGAAGGGCTCGAGTTACAAAACATTTGCCCAAGTTAAAGAAACGTTACTCTGTCATTGTAGTATATCTAATTCATTATACATTACAGCATGCATTTACAGAGTTCCCGACCGGTAAGTCATAACAGCGTTGACAATTGTCAAGGTTTCCTGCCATACTTGCAATGCAGCCGCCAGAATTTGGTGATGGAGGGAGAGGGCGAAGGATGATATCAAATCTCGCAAAAAGTGGGTTCCCTTGCCTTTATTCATTTTTCCTTCCCTCTGCTGCAATAAGGAGGCCTATAGGCCTCATGACAAATGTACAGGCTTTCTTCACTTCTGTATCTGAGTGTGTCTGTGTGTGTGTGGGGGGGGGGAGTAAAAGTTACATGGAGGGAGGTCCCTTTGTACCCCTTGTCGGAGCCACTGTGTATGTTGGTGAATCTGGTAAGTCAAAATCTTCCCTAGCAGTTCAACATTAAAAATGGCAGTAAACGAGAACCTTATAATAGACATCTTGACTGATACCTTCATTCCTTTGGTGTAAGTAAATACTAAATCAAACACTGAAGGGCAGTTTCACGACGCTAAGCAACCGCAACTATTGAGGAAGCTTATGACATATAGGACAAAATCGGTTGGCTAACTTACTCAATCATTTCAATCAGATTTGGCTTTTTTTGAAAGGTTAGTTGGGAAACTGTAGATTGCTCTAGGAGGATTAATTACCCTTACTTTGACCAGGCCTGGGATCGAAGCCTGAGCTTCTCGGTTGCAAAGATTCTTCGCTTCAAATATCACCGCCTTTATCCACTCAGCCAAACACCAGTAATACATTTCATATAGCATTCTGTCATGAATTTGGCACTGAAAATCCGGATTTAGAGATAGTAAGACTGGCAACTACTACCTGTGGACTTCATAACTAGGTTACGATCCACTGATTGCCAGAACAGACATAAACTTAAGTTTCAAACCTGTGAAAACTTCACATTCAGATAAGCCATGTCTGGGTGGTGTTCCACAGTCAAACCAGAGTGCCTGTGATTAGGAATTGCATCCCAAACGCGATATTCGCGAAACGGTTTGTAGTTTCACGAAGTCTTATTCATATGACGTCACAGTGCGCCCCCCCCCCCCATGAGGTAAACGTTTGTCATTGCAACTTACACCAACAAATGCAGACAGCTGAGTTGTGTACCGAGTAGGTATTGAGACGAAGCGACTTTCAGGGGCGTCGCCAGAGCATTTATCATGGGGGGGGGGGTGGTGCCGTATTTGCCGACTGAGAAGAAACAAATGCCGACTGAAAGTGTTGATAAAGCCCGGGTCCCATATACGCGATTCAACTTGCGATTCAACTTTCAACAAGTTGCGCGATTTTTCAATCAACTTTCGACACAACTGTTGGCTGGTCCCACACGCGCAACTCTCATGCAACTTTTCATTGTTGCCTAAGTACCATACTAGGTAATTAATGTAAGTGTAGACGCACATCTGGGGGAATGGAGATATATTTCAGGAATAAATCGCATTTAGCGGACTATTATTGGTGAATAAACCGCCGAGACTCCAAATTTGGCAAAATAACGGATGAGGCGAAGCCAAGTCCATTATTTTGCCAAATTTGGAGTCAAGATGTTTTATGAGACAATAATAGTCCGACAAATGTTGTTTATTCCTATTCTACCACCGAAAATGTGTGAAAAACTTCATTCTTATTAGTATTTACGTTTACTGACCGTGTGTTGTGGAAAAACAGGTCAGTGCTTAACCAATCAGAATGCAAGATACTCAATAACGGATGGCTAGGGGTGGTAGAATCCCCTACATTTGACCAAGAGGAGATGGCAGATGTAGTATAATACCCCAATGATAGGCCTACAGACACACTGCAAAATTACTGCGTGTCCGTCATTTGTTCAATCAGCTTTTTCCTTTGTTAAAACACATACTAAGCTGCGCAGAGACCTATTAATAGGATTTTACCGATACTGGTCTGTCCATTGACTGCTATCTTTTTCGTATGTAAGTTTATTACTTTTGAGACCTCAAAGGAAAGAATTTGCATTGATGCATGTTATGCGGCCTGGAAATGTTATGCTATATAGAAGACATAATCAGGGCCATAGCATGGGCAAAATCCAGGGAGGGAGGGGGGGGGGGGAGTTAACAACACTAAGTGGAGCCTCCGGTGGCATACCAATTATAGTTGACACCCAGACCAATCTTTCCTTTGTCACCCCCCGCTAGGGAGCCGCCCTAAGGGACGGGTTTAAGGGCAGGAAGGCCATTTACGTAAGTTAGCTAAGTTTGCAAGCTAGTGCTTTCTTTGGAAAAGTTTTAAAATAATATTAGAATGATCATTGTGTAGTCAATATTTCGTGTTTCTTATCTCCGGTAAAGGGGAGAGGGTGACACCCTCACCCTTTAAGAAACTTCTTTTATGTGGCCTATATCTAGATGGAAAATGCTGCTATCTTTGTCAAAACTTTAAACTGATTACAGTGCCTAAAATTATCTTTCATTGTTGAGTGCATTTTCCGGATTTTTTTAAGGATAAGAAGAGGTGTTGCCTAAAGTAACACCTTTGAGAAAATTTAACATGATATGATGGCTAAGATGCAAAATAGCTCTCTAGCAACAGGGTACTTAAAGCATTAAACTTATCACCGGTGAATGTATAGAACAGTCTTAGTATTTAGTAATTTTCTTCGGTCTTCTCGTGGCCAGGCTCAAAGGTCACCACTTTGAAGTCGCGCACAGAAGGCCCATCAAGAAAATTTTCGTCAAAATGCCGCCAGCGATGCGGGAAACGGTACTATGTCTGCCTTGTAACTTGCATCTCATCATTCTGTATCTTCAGATCGCATGCTTAATTAATTTAGACTTCAAAGGAAATGGGTAAGTTAGAAAAAGTTTTTCAGTAAAATCCCTTTGTAGTAGAAATATCATACCGTCCCATTCGTAAAAAGAAACTATAGTAAGCCTTCGAAAAATCTTAAGTCCACATGGCTCATGTGTAAATTACATACATCATGAAGTTACAGTCAGTGCAGCACCATTCCTACCAGGACATGGGTGGATCCAAACTTTAAGGAAGAGGCTCATTGTCAGGACTATAATTCAAACACAAAACGCATCTGTAGCGGGGTTCGGGGATCTCCTCGGGGAAATTCGGAGAAACTGGAGCCTTGTATGCAATCTCCATGGTCTGAGGGCCTTTAAATCATAATTTGGACAGTGAAATTTGAAGTTTTGTTATTCAATTCTTATTGCTACTACTGTTACAAAGAAAAACCTCCGAAAGTAGCCATCGGCCCTAAAACACTCTAGAACCCCTGTTATAAAGTTTCACTTGGCAAGTGATGATGCAGTAACTTCTTCCATTTGTATGGGGATGGATTACTTTCAAATTAAAAAGTAGGTACGGTAGATTGAGTGGAAGCACTAACATTTTCAAAGTTAGGGGTAAACGAGGGGCAGAAGCAATAAGATCGAGGGAATGACCCAACGCCGAAGGCCGGCAGAAGTACGAAAGGCTGCCCCATAAGCGTAGGGTTCATGGGCCTACCCTAGTAATCCAGGGTCTAATACATTGAATGGGAGGCTGTTTTTAAGACAACTATAAATTTACATATTTCATACGATCATGCTGGATATGGTTTGGCAGGGGGGCAAGACGGAGAAACGGGAAGGGAGGAGAATTCAACTCATACTCTGTAGTACCGCCACTTCTTCCTCACACTTAAATTTATTTTTTGCAAGTTTTGATGGAGTCTTTAGTGACAATCAGTTATATACAGCAAACATTAAAACAAGTTCTACAGTATTAAAAAAAGAAAAAAAAATCACGAAATATTAACAAACTTAAAATTGCGGAGTTGTAAGTTATATTCATGTGTATAAACACCTTGTACAAGTATATACAATGAAGACGTAAGTATGCGGGTACGAGATTTTGGAACACGATATGTGTACGAATCTACGAGTACAGAGAAATGTACTTGAGTACAATACCTTCTCATTCAACCAGCCCACATGACTAACAGTTATGCTTGGTGTATGACCGGGCTATTGATTGTAGGAGGATACTAGAAGGATGGATACCCATGGATATCCCACCGCTATATTTTTGCAAAACAGATTCAGCCTAGATAATATAGGTTTAAACACCGTGGACGCACGAAACAATGGGAAGTGTACGATCGAGTGGTACTAACTCATAGGGGGCCTATCATAGAGCCTACCTGCTAACTCCCACAGAGTCACCGTGGGTCTCTTCAGGGAACAGCTAAATTGAGGGCTACAATCCTGGACAAAATTATTGGCACACTTCCGGACCTTCCTCTCCACCCCGTGTTCAATGTTGAGAAAACGAAAAGGGCACTCTTTTCTTCAGCGCTCAACTTTAATTCACCTTCAAAACCAACACTGAGGTGGGGCGCGGGGGATTTGTCCCAGATAATTTTGGCCAGGATTGTAGATACACTGAAAGTGTTACCTGAAGAATACAGTTTTCAGGTTTTCCTCAAAAATTGTTTGGTTGTTTATTATGTGTTACAACGACCAAAAATCATAAATAATGAAGGCACTGAAGTAGGATGATTCAGTCCTCTGACCCTATTCGGAAGCCTTTCAAAGGCCATGCTCATGTATCAGTAACTACAGTAACACGATATAAATTGACCGCAGCATATAACTATCAAACCCCATACTGAATAGTGTTCGTTCCCACTGCAGTAGTGTGAGAATGATTTCAGTTTTTCACTTTTCACGTTTGTCTTTTCCCACTTATCCCTAACCTCTAAACTGACTTCACCTTCACCTACAGTAGCCCCAAACCCCTGTCTAAAACCCAACCTCAAGTTTACCCCAAGTGAAACTGAAGCCACTTAAGTGGTAAAAATGTGGTATAACAGTGCTGTAACAGGTAAAAGGTCTAAGGAGGGCTATAATTATAGCCCTCCTTAGACCTTTTACCTGTTGTGTTATATGTAGTATTTGTTCTCCCCAGCCAGGTGAGAATGGGACCACGCATGACAGATCCTGAATGTAGAGATGAGGTATGGGCGGCGACACGGGGGGAGGGGACATGCACTGGCTGCACCAGGATTTTAAAAGTGGGGGTAAACGGAGGGCAAAAGAAAATGTTGGGGCAAAAATTTTCGGGCGTAGCACGAAATCGAGCACGAAGAGCGAGCTTTAGCACGTGGGGTCAAGGGGCCCGCCTTAGGGCCTGGTGGAGTCCAGGGGCAAAGCCCTGGTGGGGGTCCAGGGGGCGAAGCCATATCACTGAGTGAAAAATTATGTCTCTTTTTGTTTCGTAATGCATCATCAAATGCAAAGATTCCAAATAATTTTAATGTATTTTCTTCCTGTCAGGCTCCAGGAACCCGCCTTAGTGCCCCTGATGGGGGTCCAGGAGCGCAGTCCCCGGACTCTCTGAGGTTTTAGCATATATGTGGGTGAAAAATTAAGTCTCAGGATGGATATATTTTGGTTCACAATGCATCATCAAATGCATAGATTCCAAATAGTTTTAATGTATTAGGCTATTCCTCCCGCCAGACCACTATACCTTTAAGCAGCTGCGGTCCAGGGACCCTGGGTACCTGTACCTTAGAGCCCCTGGTGCATGGGCGTTACCAGACATTTTAAAAGGGGGTCGTATTTTGTGTAAAGAAGGAAGTTATCGCCGCTTTCAGGTTAGCGGCAATGCCGCTAGCGCGTATAGCGCGAGCACTACGGCGTGGGGTCCAGGGGCCCGCTTAAGGGCCCCCGGTGGGGGTCCAGGCGGCGAAGCCCCTGGAAGCTCTAAGGAGTTAGACATTTCAAAAGCCTATGATGCGGTGAAATGATCGTCAATTTTGCTAGTTTGATAATGCCAAAAATATGATTCCATATAAGAGTAAAACATGAACCCATGGATGGTGATCAAAGAAAAAGCTTTTAAGTCTTAAAATTACAATGACACCGGCCTGAGAAGGTTTTTCGTTTAAAGATGGGGGTTTCGTGTATCATGGGATCCATGGGCTCGGTCAAGGGAACCAGGATCCAGAGGCAAAGGATTCCCTGGACCAAAACCCTGTGGAATATAATGCCATGAATATTCAAGATTAAGGCGGTAAAAATAGCTAACCTCAAGTAAGAAATTGTAGAAAAGTTTTAAGCAAATTGAACTCTGCAATGCAGCGAAATTTAGGAAAACCGTTAAAATCTGCAATAAATAGCGTCTCTTAACTGCTTAAGTTATCAGGCTTCATAGAACAGAACAGTAAGTTTGTGCACAATGTGATTTTACCAATTTACTTTGTTTTTTACTTTCAACCTTTCTCCTTCAAGACCTAGAAAATACTGCATATGTCATTTATTCCATTAAAACAGGTAATGGAAAGGTAAAAATTGAAAAAGCTGAGCAAAAATTGGAGGAAGAATAGAAGAAGTTGGTTGAGATTTAGATTAATGATTGACCCATGACTTGGTTTGATACATATGCAGAGTAATTGATCTGTAATTGCAGCGAAATTAACCATTCAACATATTAAAAGAAATTTATACTTTGCAATGGCAGAAGAAACCTATTTCGATTTTTGGTACATCCTTTAAACGTTTCTGTGAAAAGCTCAAAGGGGGTCGTTTGCACACCCCGACCCCCCTTGGTGACGCCCATGGAGGGTCCAGGGGGCGAAGCCCCCTGAATCTCTGCGGTTTTAGCATATCTCTTGGTAAAAAATTAAGCCACAGGATAGGTATAGTTTGGCTTAAAATACATCATCCAATGCACAAAGTTTCCAAATAATTTCAATGTCATAGGCTATTCCTCCCGTCAGGCCAATTTACTTCAGGAGCTGAGTGGGGGCATCTGGGGGCAGAGCTTCTGACTGGGGAAAATGTCCCCTATGCCCCCTTGGTGCCGCCACTGGGGACATGTCCCCCTCAATATTTTTAGTGGGGGCATATATCAAATGTTCCCCCCCCCCCAATATCATGAGGTACTTATGCAGAAAAATAAATGTTGTTACACACATTTTCGATATGAATAATTGTGATATTAGCCTATTAATGGCAGCTGGGGAGCACTTTTGATCAGAAACATGTGATCTTTGTCCTCGAGAATGCACCAAATTGCTTGGCTTTACCCCTGGACCCCAGTACAGCTAGTATGAAGGTCCCCTCTACTCTGGCCGAAGGCGCAAAGTGTTCAGTCAAGCAGGTGTCCCCCAATAATTTTAACATATCGCCGCCCCTGTGTAGAGCTCTAGGGGTCAAGAGGTTGGTCAGTTAATTTTGTTGTCTTTTCGGGCCCTTGGGGAGCAGAACTCCTTCGGGAGTTTGGTTCCACCCCTTTGCTCTCGGCCAGAGAGTCGCGGGGACTTTGGAAAAAGTATAGGGCCCTAGGCCTATTTGTTACAGACTAGCCTAGGCACCTAGAACAAGTAATAAACCAGTAGGCCCTAGGCCCCGTCTTTGACACAAATCTAGTGTTAGGCCTAGGTCACAAGTCGAATGTTAAGTCTAAATTATTTTTTCTTGCCATCACATTAACGATAGCCTAAACGTTAACGTTACAAAGCGACGTGTTAACATGCGAATTACTTTGTAATTAATCCCTAGGCCTAACTTAGGTTTCATAACACTCATGTAGACCTACCGATCCAATCATCAGGTTCACAACCACATGCGGTTATAACGTTATTTATTGCATACACACAATTGAACTTTATGTAATTCTTATTTGCTTTATGTACGGAATGATGCACTAACGTTAAATAACGTTAGAACTGCAGGTGTTTACCACTAACTCATGAACGTTTATAATTTAAGTTGTAGGCCTAGGTTCTTATATCTTCCAAAGTCACTAGATACAGTAAGGTATCGTACAACAGTATTAGGCCTAACGTTAGTGCTGGAACAGTACCTATTTGGCCTAGTGCTGGCTAGTTAGTATAAACCTCGACTAAGGCAGGATTAGGCGCAGGGCAGGATATATCCTGCTTTAACTAGCCTGTGTAGCTAGACTAGCTTTCAAGCCTAGGTCGAGTGTATGGATGGTTATGTGCACTGTCTATAGGCCTAGTATGTGCTAGGTTGTACACTCGCCTGTACTTTGGGCACAGCGGTTGTGAATCCACACGCATCTTTCTGACACATTTTTACCTGCAAAATCAAATCCCTTGGCAATATTTTACAAAGCTAACCGGTGGACGCTTAGTTTACTGTTATCTTTTGAGTCCGTTTGGCAGAGACACTCTGAGGACGTATACTTTCTCTATAAATGCGAAGTAATTGGCTGTCTTTGCTGCCATATTTACAAACTTTGTGTTCGCTTGATCGGTCAAAATTCGCGGAATACACACCGTGGCGCATGCGCAGTTGAAAAAGTTGATTGTAAAGCCACGATCACACTACAACGAATTCGGATCGGATTCCGATCCGATTTTTGTGAGTTTTTATCAAAATCTTCTCCATCTCTGGTCAGAAAGAGCCCCAAATTTGCCAACCAGTGTAAATATATGATTTGCATCAGAGGTCTATGAAAATAAAATGTTAACTGATTTTTTCGTGACGTCACACCAACAAACAGCTTTTATCGGACACGCGTAGTCCGATAAAAGCTGTCTGTCGATGTGACGTCACGAAATAATTCGTATAAATTTAATTTTCGTAGTCCTGCGATAAAAATCATATAATTAAACAGGTTGGCAAATTTTGGGTTCTTTCTGACCCGAAATGGAGAAGATTTTAATAAAAACTCACAAAAATCGGATCGGAATCCGATCCGAATTCGTTGTAGTGTGACCGCGGCTTAAAGTTGCAGCAAATTTATAGAACATGTTCTATTTCTTTCAACTTCGGTTTCAACTCGACCGAGTTGAATGGATTGTCAAGTCCCACTTAGCCTAGGGTACCTAGGCCTAGTTCTCACGTACACTTTGTTCCCTGAACTAGGCCTAGGCTATTGCAACACAAACTTTTGACCGCACATTACTGTGAGAGTAATATCGTCTGCGTGCGTTGCTGCAGTGATTGTTGCTATATACGCGTATGCGCGTGTATGAACGTAACTATAGCTATAGACTATGTCACAATTGAACAGTAGTGCGTGCTATTTAGCACACAATAGTGTGAACGTCCTAGTTACACGATTTAGCAGTTTCATAGATAGTTTAAAAAAAAAAAAAAAACAGGATCGTTTGTGTAAATCAAAATTTTTGGTCTTTTTTTGGACACTTAGTGCAAAAAATCTTAGAATGAAGAGTCTCAAACATATAAGGCCCCGTAGAGGTCAATTATGTAGGAGTATATGTGAATTTGAGAAAAATCGAGACCATTCAAAATTTCTGAAGTTGTGGTAGCCCAATTTTGACAATGGGTATATTGCTGACCTAGTATGGGAAGCCCCAACGCTTCCCAAATACTAGGTCAGCACTATGCAACTGGTGTGTCAACTTAGTTGAAAGTTGAATCGCAAGTTGAATCGCATATATGGGACCCGGGCTTTAGTCCAACCGGTAGTGGTCCAGCAGAGGTGGCGCCAGGATTTGCCCAAGGGGGGGGGGCAACGACCCGAAGCCTCGACAGCCCCGTGCCGTTGGTGAGGGGATATTTGAAGAATACCTTTGTACTATACCATGCCGTTGCGGGGCGTATAGTGCATACAACTTTGTATATATACTAGAGGAAAATAGTTCCGCCCGATTTAAGGTTTTTTCCGAAATCTAAACTGTGACATTGCAAAGCGCGCGAAATTTTTGGGTAAGCTTACACTACAAAGAATCTGTACTTATTTAAAGCTTATATAGGTCAACCAGTGGCGTACCCAGGATTTCTGTCAAGGCATGCAATATGTTGTGTGATCGCCGGCCTGGGGGAGGGGTTTAAGGGGAGGGGTGTCCCCTACCCTTTGAAAATTTTTGAAACACAAACGTTATCCTGCTACAGGGCGTCGACGCGCTACACATAACAGGCTATGTAAAGCGCGTCGACGCGCTGCATATAACTGGCTATGTACAGCGCGTCGACGCGCTGCAGATAACCTGATAAAATTTTTGCGCTCACTAAAGCGCTGTATTTCAAAAGCGCCCTTTTTTCTGTATCATTAGGAGACGCGATACGGCGTATGATATGTTGAGGTTAATTCTGTGCACGGCATACGCAGGCAAGCCCTGTAAATAGCATGAGTGTTAGAGAAAGTACACTCAAGGAAGAAACGACTAGTTGGTCGAGACACTGCAAATTCGTACCTTCTTTGGCCTCCATGGTCGGACGTTCCGCCATTTTGACCTTGGTCTCTAGTCAATAAATACTCTTAGTGTCACACACCCCACACCCCCCCCCCCCTACATCGTCCCTAGCGACTTTACATGAATGAGTCGAATCAACGCTATATTAAGTAGTCGCCATAGAAATAAAAGTAAGGGAGAACGCTGACACAATGCATCCCTGCATGTTTACGCGGTGAAGCCACGAAAAATGTGAGGGCGCTTCCGTTGTACGGCAAAAGACCGGTTGATTGGTGTGTCACCGTACGTACAGTGTGCATTCTGCTGCAGAAGTTATAGCTTATTTTATCCGTTTTGCGAAAGATTAGGAGTAATTTTCACAACAGGAATAAGTCATGGTGCCTTAAGTATTTTGTTTTATACTCCTAACTTGAAAACTTGTAGTTTCTTTGCCAGTACTTGGGGCAAAAGCAATGACGTGATATTTGTATTACGCGCCTTTGCTCTGTTGCCGTACAGCCTAGCCAAATCAATGGCTTCAGTCCAGATCGGCAGACGTCATTCTCCCTTACTTTAATTTCTATGGAAGTCGCATAGTCGCGCGCAACCAAAGACAAGTCGTTCACACGCAACAACTTTTGCGGGCCACGAATTTTGCTTAACTTAGCGCGACAAGTCGAGCGCTACCAAACGTTGCTCGAAAATCCATTCACACGAAACGATTTGTTGCACGCAATGGTTGCGCACGACAGATCGGGTGAAAAAATCGTATCGTGTGAATGAGCCACCATGATTTGGGTACCGGTCGGATGCGCGCGTAAGTTTGCAACGCGAGCGTGCGAAGAACATGTCGTGAGTGCAGTGTGCTTCATTATTTATTCTCCAAAAGGACGTCGCGTGACGTCAATGCATTAGGTTTATTTTACCTATTTAACCGCCCAACCAAATTTAGCACACGCTTAGCCGAATTAGATTCACGATGCTCAGTTTTAAGCTTCACGCATGCTAAATTAGGCTTCGCATAAGCTTTGCTACCTTTGGCTGCGCGTGCGCTTAATCCAGTTTCTCAATGGTGCAACTTTGGCTTCGTGACGCCACAAATCGCTTTGCATAGCTTTCATCGAGTTATGGGTGCCAACCATAGATTGCCTTTCCCGTTAGCTTTCCATTGTGCTGTAAAATTGTTCGTGCACGTGTGTTCACTGTGCATTTGTGACTTAGCCTATGCTTCCAAGGTTGTGAAGGAGCAGATTCTTTCTCGGCATAGCATGCATTGTCTACCAGTAGGCCTATATGCAGTGTGGAAAGCTAATGACAACCACATTGTTGCACTTCGTCATATTTGCTCAAATATCTGTGCCTCATGTTGTTCCAGTCAATGTCCCAGTCATCCTCATTTGTTTTTTCTTGAGAACGTTGCAGATCCTGGCAGCCAGACCCTCGGCCAGAATAACCAGTGGGGGGCATATCGATATTGGAATTTCGCCGGCCTTGGAGAGGGGTCTAGAGGGAGGGGTGTCCTCCTCCCCTTTGAAAATTTTTGCCCATTTTAAGGACTCTAGATGCAAAAAGGTGAGAGATTTTCCATTTTTTCTTCCTATATTTGTATTCCAAAAAGGCTGGTCTCGTAATAAATTTTTCCTCCTTCAGTGTAAGACCTTTTATTGAAAATTGGGGCGGGGCACGTGTCCCCCCGAGGCTATGTGCCTACTGGCACCAGGCTGTTTCTGCAACAGCTTCTTCCTGGTACTTCCTACTTCACATTTTGCGCGTCTGTTCCATTTGCCCTGGTTGCTCTCTAATAAAGTCTTTCACGGAAACCGCGGCCATTTTGTGTACGGTGCATTACCAGTTCCGCGATATTTACAAGCTCCATACGGCCATGCGCTGGTACTTGGGATTTTTCCCAAGATCTTGGGAATTTTGTTTCCGTGAGGGTCAGAAAATGGCCGCGCTCCTGGAGATTGATTGGGTTGGAGTTAGGGTGGGTAACCCATCTATTTAGACCCACATCAATGCCCGTGCTAGCCAAATTAGAGGTAAAATGACTCTTCACAGCATCAAACCCCTCCGAGCGGACGTATCCCAAGTTTTCTTGTCGAAGTGGGTCATGTGTAATATATGTGCCAATGTACGAGCCACCCCGCTTAAGTTCTTCCGTCCCCTATCCCCACCCGAAAGTTAATATTTGTGCTAGTGTTCCCAGTGCGGTCATATTACCATTGCGTTCGTATCAGTTCAGGATATTTTAGACCTGCTTTTAAGCTTTTACACATTCTGTACAGGGATCGAAGAATGAATAACTGTGTCGGATGTCATATATGCAACTCGCATAGGCCTACCCATATACGTGCTCGGCCTAGACGCTCGAAACGCTGCCCTTGAGGAAACCCACGTAAAACTGTAAGTTACATTAACACGTTAGAATAAGCCTTATTGTCAAGGGATAGTTTTTTCCCTTTACCTTCTTGGAAATATCATAGTGTTACGGCTTGTGGTCGCGAGTCAAACCAATAACAGCGAAAGATCACAGAAGAACGAGATTAAAATTCAACAACTTAATGATTATTTACAATCTCCTTATCTTACTTAAATTTACAATAATTAATTAGACTTACTCACAATCCTTTACTTAATATTTGCCTGGTCTGGTCCAAGGGCTGGTAGTGCATGCACGTTGACGATGGCACAGTGGTAGACCTGCAGCGTGCTGTAGCGTAGGAACTGGTTCCACGAGCGAATAATGACAAGGCTAGGCGATGATGGATGATAACAATCTCAATACACAGCGTAGAAACGGCGTAAGGCAATTTATCAGAAGTGTTCAGTGTCAGTGGCTGGCTTATGATATCTCAGTAGTGTGACAGTCTGGTCTCGTTGAAATCTCTATGTCTCTCCAGTGTGATAGTTGTTGAACTGCTTTTTATATGCTAGGCTTTTCTTCGAGAACTCTCCAGAATTTAACAGAAACTTCAAGTGTACACAGTCCAGCAATTACGAGAACGTTCCTTAATAGAAACTTCTAGAACACACAGTAGTTGTAAACAATTGTTGCAGCTGGCTAGGAGTGTTGCCAGGTCGCTGCTATAATTGGGACATAACGTAAACAGTTCTCACTTCTAGACAGTTCTAGAAAGGCTGCGTTGAAGTTGAATTCTCTGGAACTTTCCATTCGCTCGTCGATGGATTCAATCCGGTGTTCCTGACGGGTCGTCTTGTAACACTCCCCCCCTTGAAAAAGTTTTGGACGTCTCGGACAAAACTTAAGTTACAATATTTACAATGTATAACTTTACAGTAATAACTACAGTATGTATATTATGTAGTCCAATATTCAGTGGAAGGTATAATCATAACATACAACTTGTCTTGCAAGGTGATGATAAATGCATACAGTAACATTATCAATACACATTGTGCCATAGCTAACACAAAATTTCAAAACTTACAGTGAGATTTTCAACATACTGCATCAGATCAAATTCTTGACAAAGAGTCTGGTACAACATTGTCTTTCCCTTTAATGTGCTTAATATCTACATTATACGATTGCAGAAATAAACTCCACCTCATCAATCTTTGATTCTTATTCTTCATCTTAGATAAAAATGTCAAAGGGTTATGATCAGTGTATACAGTGATAGGGAAACTAGTAGTTCCCAAATAAACATCAAAGTGTTGAAGACCAAGTATCAAAGCTAATGTCTCTTTTTCAATTGTTGAATAATTTTTCTGGTGTTTGTCAAATTTCTTAGAATAATAACAAACAGGGTGATCAACACCATGCTCATCAGCTTGAAGCAAAACTGCTCCTATGCCATTGTCACTGGCATCCACTGCCAACTTAAATTGTTTTTCAAAATCTGGAGCAATCAACACTGGTGAACTCATTAGTGCCTTTTTCAATGATTCAAATGCTGCTTGGCAATTATCTGTCCAATCAAACTTTTCATTCTTCTTTAACAATTTTGTCAGTGGTGCAGCAATGTCAGAGAAATTCGGACAAAAACGTCTGTAGTAACCAGCCATGCCTAGGAAGCGCATGAGCTCCCTTTTATCAGTTGGGGCAGGGAATTTGTCAATGCCCTCAACTTTGGCCTTAATTGGTCTAACTTTACCCTGACCAACCACATGCCCTAAGTACACCACATGGGCACAAGCAATCTCACTTTTGACCAAATTGACAGTCAAATTAGCTTTGGCAAGCTTGTCAAATAATGCCTTAACATGTTGTACATGTTCATCCCATGAGTTGCTGTACACAATAAGGTCATCAATATATACTTCACAATTTTCTAAGTCTGACGTAAGGTTATTTACTAAGCGTTTAAAGGTCATCTGTGAATTTTTCATACCAAACGGCATAACCTTATACTGAAATAACCCATCTGGCGTCACGAATGCCGAGACTTTCCGAGCCCTCTCAGTGAGTGGTATCTCCCAGTACCCCTTTAGTAAGTCAAACTTTGATACATACGTAGCTTTCCCAATCCTATCAATACAATCATCGATACGAGGTATCGGATAGGAATCCGTTCTCGTGACCGAATTCACCTTTCGGTAATCAGTACAAAATCTGTACCCACCGTCTGGCTTGGGGACCAATATACAAGGGGAAGACCATTCACTATTACTAGGTTCTATAATGTCATGGTCTAACATATACCGAACCTCATCCCTGAGATGTTGTCGTTTTCTAGGGTTAACTCGGTAAGGATGCTGCTTGATTGGTGTGGCATCTCCCACATCAACATCATGTTCAATCAAACTTGTCCTAGTAGGATCATCTGAGAACAAGCATGCATATTCATAGATTAATGATTTCATTTCTGACTCTTCTTTGTGATCCAGATGACTTAATTTCTGGTCAAGATTTTTCAACACATCAGAATTTTGTAACTTAATACACATGTCAGGAACATTATTAGCCTTGATCTCATCATTACTGAGTTCATAATCAGCATTGATAATACACACTTGATCACCTGTATCATTAGTGTTGCTATTTACATCATGTACACTTTCATCCTTAGAAATGTCACAATCTTCTCTTTCATAATATCTCTTCATCACATTAATATGACATACTCTTTTAGATTTACGCTTGTCAGGTGTCAAAATGATGTAATCTGTGTCACTAACTTTTCTCTCAATGACATAAGGTCCTTGAAAGCGAGCTTGAAGTGGCTGACCAGAAACAGGTAAAAACACTAGCACCTTATCACCAGGTTTAAACTCTCTTTTCACAGTGGTCTTGTCATACCACGCTTTCATTTTCTTCTGAGAGTGTCTCAGATTTTCCTGAGCAAGTTCACATGCTCCATGAAGACGATCTTTAAAGCGGGATACATAATCAAGTAGATGTATGTCTTCACCTGGATCTGATAACCACTTCTCCTTTAATAATTTCAATGGTCCACGAACTGTGTGTCCAAAGACAAGTTCAAACGGACTGAACCCAAGTGACTCTTGTATAGATTCCCTGGCAGCAAACATTACAAATGGAATGCCTTCATCCCAATCTCTCTCATTATCATGACAATATGTCTTTAACATATTCTTCAAAGTTTGGTGAAACTTTCTAAAGCCCCTTGGCTTTCCGGATGATAAGCCGAAGACTTAATTTGGTCTATGCCTAACTCATACAACATCTGCTGGAATACAGTTGACATGAAATTAGACCCTTGATCTGATTGGATCTCTTTTGGCAACCCAAACAATGTGAAAAATTTAAGTAAAGCTTGTAAGACTGTCCGAGCCTTAATATTCCTCAGAGGTATTGCCTCTGGAAACCTTGTAGAAGCACACATAATGGTTAATATATACTGATGCCCTGCCCTACTCTTAGGTAGGGGACCTACACAATCAATGATGACTCTACTAAACGGCTCTTCAAAAGCAGGAATTGGCTTTAAGGGTGCAGCCGGAATTTTCTGATTCGGCTTCCCAACCATTTGACATGAGTGACAGGTCTTACAATATTTGGCCACATCACTTTTAAGTTTTGGCCAATAAAAGTGATTTAGAATTCTGTGGTAAGTCTTATTGACTCCTAGGTGCCCTGCAAATGGCATTTCATGAGCAATACTCAGTATTTCCCTTCTATAGGTCCTAGGTACCACAATTTGATGGTAAATTCTCCACTCTTCATCTAATAGTGCATCAGGTGGTCGCCATTTACGCATCAAAATATTGTTTTTCAAATAAAAGCAGACTGGGACGTCTTTCGATTCATCCTCAGTGAGTGCACCAGCTATTAATGGCTGAAGCTCTTCATCATGTTGTTGTTGGACTGACAACTGGTCTCTGTGGAGTGTGTCAGACATTTTTGATTTTTCCTGTTCTACCCCCTCACTATGTGTGGGGCCAGGAGACTCACAATCCTGACTATCATCAAGATTAGTCATAAAAGATTGGCTGAGATCATACCAAGAATCTTCACTTTCATGAATATTTTTACTGGAATCTTTTCCAGATTCTGACTCCTCTTTTGGGAGTGTTATTCCATTTTTAGGAACTAATTCCTCAATTTTAGAGGGTGGATGATTAAGTTTATCATCCTTATTTTCAGAAATCATACCCTCATTTTTAGAGAGTGGATGTTCAAGATTATCATCCTTACATGATTCCCTACTTGTTCCACTTTTGGGAACTGTATCCTCACTTTTAGAGGGTGGATGTTTAAGATTATCATCCACGGCGAGCTTTTGTGACATAGCTCTAGTGACAGCACAGGCAGGGAATAAATTTGGAAATTCCTTTTCTAATTGCTCTGTGTTGTTATAATCACATGGTTTATCTGTCAAAATTGCATTGGCTACTACCTTTCCACCAGCTAGGTCATTGCCTAGCAACAGAGATACCCCCTTTACAGGTAGAGTAGGTCTGACCCCTACTATGACCGACCCAGAAACTAAATCTGACTTCAAATTAATTTTGTGGAGAGGGACAGTAATAAATCCACACTCAACCCCCTGAATTAGTACATTTGCCCCTGTGGAAGTAGAGTCCGATAATGGCAAAACTCCATCAAGAAGCAACGACTGAGTTGCGCCTGTGTCACGCAAAATTTTAATTTTGACGGGTGGATGAGCTGAATTCCCATCTAGGGAAATAAACCCCTCAGACACGAATGGAAGGTATTCTTCCTTGATTTTGTCGTTAGAATTAGGCCGTAAAGTCACGACTACCTCAGAAGAATTCTCTGCATTGGCTAAGGCATTGGAGGCTGTTTCAGTCTCCTTTAATTTTGCCAATGTGAAGCAATTTGCCATTGTGTGGCCCTTTTTGTGACAGAAACCACAACTTATGTCTTTAAAGGCAGCTTTGTTTGAGCTGACCTGGTCGTTCTTTTGACGACTTGAATCTGGTTGTTTTTTACCAGAATTTGTTGGAGAGATAGAACCAGACTGAGATCCACTATTACTTGTTGTGCCACTACTATTGCCATATTTCTTATTTGGCCTATTAAACTGACCCTTGTTTTGAGTCTGACCCACTTTACCAAATTTATGGGTAAGTGCATACTGATCAGCCAAATTTGCCACTTCCTTTAAGTTGTCAGCCTTATTTTCCTCAAGGTGAGTCTTAATGTCATCATTCACACACCGTTTGAATTCCTCGACCAGCATCAGTTGTCTTAAAGTGTCAAATGTGGAGACCTTTTTGGAAGCACACCATCTGTCGAAATGCCTTTCTTTTTGATAAGCAAACTCTACGTATGTTTGTGTATCCGCCTTACGATACTTTCTAAATTTTTGGCGATAAGCTTCAGGCACCAATTCATAGGCTTGTAATATGGCCTTTTAACCTTATCATAATCCATGCTGTCCTCTATTGACAGAGCGGAATACACTTCTTGAGCCTTGCCTGTGAAATTACTCTGGATGAGTATGGACCATTTATCTCTTGGCCACTTTAGTTGCTCACCCAGCTTTTCGAAATGATTAAAGAATTTCTCTACATTATCCTCCTGAAATTTGGGGACAAATTTTACGTGCTTAGAAACATCGAATCCCCCAGTATCCAAGCCTCTTTTAGGGTCTGAGCCTTTTATGACCCCTAACTCTAGTTGCTTCAACCTAAATTCATGTTCTCTTGCCTTTTCCTCCCTTCTTTCTCTTTCTTCTCTTTCCTCTTTTTCCCTTTGCATTTGCATTTCTCTTTCCTCTTTTCCTTTTGCATTTCTCTTTCCTCTTTTTCCTTTTGCATTTCTCTTTCCATTTCTTTTAATCTAATCTCCTTATTCATTTCTAATTCAAGCCTTTTCAATTCAAATGTGTTGTCAGTTGGCACAGTGATAGCTGTTTCCAATACTGTACTAGGCAGGACACCTTCATCCACAAGATATTCTAGAACATATCTTTTAATCTCGTCTTTCCGCATTAAAGGCTGAAATTCAATGCCATAATGTTTTGCGACCTTTACAATCTCAGACTTCTTTAATGAATCTAGTTCCTCGACTGAGGGACTAGTCACGAATTTATCTAAGTTGAATGGCATTTTGAAATTGTATCAAGCCTTCAACAAACAAATAAGTAGTCTGAGCAAACACAGTTGCTTACGATTCACAACAGAATTTCTCGAATTTTCTAGTATTTTCGTTCCCGGATGTTAGGCCACCAATTCTGTTACGGCTTGTGGTCGCGAGTCAAACCAATAACAGCGAAAGATCACAGAAGAACGAGATTAAAATTCAACAACTTAATGATTATTTACAATCTCCTTATCTTACTTAAATTTACAATAATTAATTAGACTTACTCACAATCCTTTACTTAATATTTGCCTGGTCTGGTCCAAGGGCTGGTAGTGCATGCACGTTGACGATGGCACAGTGGTAGACCTGCAGCGTGCTGTAGCGTAGGAACTGGTTCCACGAGCGAATAATGACAAGGCTAGGCGATGATGGATGATAACAATCTCAATACACAGCGTAGAAACGGCGTAAGGCAATTTATCAGAAGTGTTCAGTGTCAGTGGCTGGCTTATGATATCTCAGTAGTGTGACAGTCTGGTCTCGTTGAAATCTCTATGTCTCTCCAGTGTGATAGTTGTTGAACTGCTTTTTATATGCTAGGCTTTTCTTCGAGAACTCTCCAGAATTTAACAGAAACTTCTAGTGTACACAGTCCAGCAATTACGAGAACGTTCCTTAATAGAAACTTCTAGAACACACAGTAGTTGTAAACAATTGTTGCAGCTGGCTAGGAGTGTTGCCAGGTCGCTGCTATAATTGGGACATAACGTAAACAGTTCTCACTTCTAGACAGTTCTAGAAAGGCTGCGTTGAAGTTGAATTCTCTGGAACTTTCCATTCGCTCGTCGATGGATTCAATCCGGTGTTCCTGACGGGTCGTCTTGTAACAATAGTCACGGGCAAAACTGTAGGTAAGCTATTCATCTGCGCATGATGCATACAGATTGCATGTACAATGTCACGTTTGTGCAGTCTCGCGGAACTGGTAATGCACCGTACGCAAAATGGCCGCGGTTTCCGTGAAAGACTTTATTGACCTTTATATCGCTTCTGACCTCGGGTTTAGTCGACGCAACAGCCTCTCACCCTTGGAAGGATTTTGTCAGTGTAGTTCCGTTCTGTTCGCTTTGGATACGTCACTGCACTTTGAAAATCGACTTTGCTCCAATTACTGATAAATATAGAAAGCTAGTTAAGCATCGGATGTCTTCAGGGACCGTCTTGATAGAATCATCATCATCACCATATTTTTTGTTTCCTTAATATTGTCATGCAGATTGTCTTTGATAAGCACGTAAACACTATGGAAAACGTCACCAATACATTTGCGACTCTAAGAAAAGTCAATTAAAGTTCGAAAAAAAAAAACTGGTCTGAATTTCAGTGTTAATTGCTCCTCATCTGCAAGTCGTTTGATTGACGCGGGACGTGCATGAATTATGACACAATAGGCATATATTAGGCTATGAAGGCTGCTCCTCTGTCTTTATAATAGTGTCAGGGATGCATGTCAACGTGAGCGAATTCGATGCGAATCACCAACCCTCATTTAAATAGTTATGTAATCCTAATTTATACAACCTACTCTAATAAGAAACAGAAAACGTGGTGATACGAGAAGCGTGTCTATTGTTAGTTGTAATATCTGTTACTGTCAGCCAATCTGGAACGGTTTTACACATGGCAGGGATCTAGAAAGTTGGCCAGTCAAATCATTTGTCATACCGTGCTGACAAAGCTAACATACATTGCCGATGGAACACCTACAATCTAATTAAAGTTTAAACAACTAACACTCAGCCATATCCTGTGCTCGCACATATATCACCACAAATCTCCAAACACTACACTACTAGCATTAAGATATAAAAGGAGAAGGTACCGACAGAACACAAGACAACAGGATGTCATGACCTGCTGCTAAGGCGGGTCAAAGGTCATGACATCAAACTGCCAAAGAGTGGCGCTGTTCCATCATAATTACTGTAAAAGCTGCTTTTCAAACCCTTCTAATCTATTTGTCTAAGAAGGGTATGCCGTGTTAACAAATTCTTCACCAAAGACCGTTGCAAATGCAGGGGACATGAAATGCAATTGTTGAAGATGTCTGTGACAATCAATCGTGTTTCGGAGCCCAATCGCTACATCTGAATTGTACACAAATAGGCAAAACAAAACCAACAACAACAACAAAAAAGGGAACAGCTAACAGTTTTAGGGAGGTCAAACCATCATGCTTTCTTCATTGGTTGGAAGCAGTTTTACGTTTTGGCCTTCAGCGGAACATAACCAGCATGACTTTCCATCAAAAAAGCAGCTGCTAGTAACATGTTGTTCACATGGGACCACAAGCGCGTCATCATACTAACGAGACACCACAACGGTCGTCTGCGGTATCCCGCCTTTAAGATAACAGGTGCATTCACATTGGGTATCAACTTAAGTGATCAAGATAACGGGAGCATATTAGTAATAAACCCCAACTGGGAGGCACATTTGTGTTAACTAGCTCACTTCGCCCTTTTACTCAAACTAATACGGAATCTATAGAAGTACATAGAAGGTATGGTGTTTTCATGCTGCACTAAACCCATACTCGTGGGAGGCTATTATTAGTTAAGGGCAGGGGTTGGACATTTCAGATCTCCGTCCTGGGTTGAGGTCTAATGGGAGGGGTTTCCCACAACCCCCTACTCTGGAAAGAATTTTAACCTTTTTTGATAATCTATTAATGATATTTTTTGTTCCATTTTGTGTAGTGTTTTAACATAGACTATACTGCCTGTTTGTGACTTTTTTGCTGAGCCATCTTCACCAGACCAAAACTCGGGAAAATCGGGAAAGTTGTCCGAGTTTTTCCAACATTCTGCCTAAGAAATTGTTTTGTACAAACTCCACGTCCGCCGTAGACCACTATCCCTCCTAGCCCCTTACTCGTAGGTCCTTGTATTTTGAAGTACATTTAATAAAAAAAGTTTAATATATTATTGAAAACAGTTATGAAATATTTCATAGAGGAGACAATTTTGGAGTGGCGTCCTTGAAAAGAAGGGGGAAGATTCAAGCAATCCACCAGAATTCTATTGGGACGCTCTAGTCCCCCCCCCCCCCCCACGCTCTTGTCATCTATCAATGACCATATCCATGTTAGGTGAAAATGAACGCGTAGTATTTAAGATTATAAAAATGTGTGGCTGTTTTCATTTCAACTCGCCATGGAATTTTCTTGTATGACTTCGGCCTAATTTAAGTGTTTTATCGTATTTACCAACCTTGAAAGAAGGTCATCCACTGGTCACTTGTCATTTTTGAACAGCTGAATGATTCTGACTCCGCCGTTCAGTAATTAATTCTAATGTAGGCCTATCTTCTCGGTTTGTTCCAGTTTCAGTGATACTGTTATTTTTGTTTTACCATTTCACATCTCCACAGAAATGTAAGATCTGAAGCATTCGTTGACACAGTAAAGGAAGGCTACAGCTTCTAGCTCAATAAGAAGATTTTGGCAAGGTCAGCTTTTCAAAGGAAATGGCAAAAGCTTTATATAACTCATAATGAAAGGTTGGAAGAAGTTCTCGCAATTACGAAAGCAGAATATATCTTGACCTTTGGAGGCAAAGTTGCTATTATCTTTCTCTAGCAAATTTAAGAGAACGGGGTCTTGCATTATTAAAACTGGCTTTATCAACTAAAGGTTCTGGCCGTGTCTGTATCTAAAATTTGCATGATTCTGAAAGTGCTTGTTTGAAGTAACAGGTGGCATTTTTAATGTTGATTCAGAGAATAAGTACTCACAATGGAAAGTCAGTGTTCTTATCAGTGGCATATGCAGGATTTCGGAGGTGGAGGGGGGGGGGGAGCACAACTTGTGGTTCCCCGACTGATATGGAGGAGTGGTGTAACGCGAGCAGGTTTCACAAGTGCACCGAGGGTGCACCACGAGCACGTAGCGCGAGTTTGCATGATTGGGGTCCAGGGGCCAGATTCAGGGCCCTTAAGCTGGGTCAAGGGGCAGCATCCTAGGGAAGCCCCAGGAAGCTCCTGCAATATAAAATAAGAAGATAAAATAATAAGACCGCCGAAATTGCTTCCAGAGTCTCTATTGATCAGGTTTTATTTCTTTTCAGATTTTGTGAAATTAGATGTTAAAGTCTGCAGAGTTCAGGTTAATTAGAAGCCAGCAAATGATCTTCAAAAAACATAGCCACGAATGAAAAATTCTTGATATATTTCATGTTGCCTGATTATAGAGCCGGTTTTTTCTCGTCATAGGTGAATATACTGGGGGGGGGGGGGATTTACACGCCAACACGTCACACAGCTTAGCAGAAGGGCTATTTCAAGTGTATTAACCTAATTGATTGCACAAAGAAAGCCCATAGTGTGGGTTGAAAGTTTCAAAGTCCGCAAGAGGTTTCAAAGTCTGCAAGAGGCATTAACGTAGGCGCAGTGAATTATTTCCACCAAGGGAGTAGTTTACAAATTAATCTCGCTGCACCTCAAAGACCGGCTTATTCAGTACACAATTGAGACACATTTTGCGTGTATTCCTATCAGCAAATAAACTGACCATTATTCTTATATTGTGCATGGGCAGACTCAGGAATTTGTCATAGGGGTCATTCCTAAAGAGAGGGGCTGTACGGGACCAAAGTCGACCTCAGGTAGGACTGAGATTAGAAAATTTGGCATTGCAAATGTTCTAGATTGCAGGAAACCCCACTCCACAACGCAACTGACTGTGCCTAATACCATGCTTGGGTTGCCAGCCCAAACGCCGCACATGGTACTGGGAAACTGCTTTCTGAGCCACTATGACGAATTTGTCACTACGATTCTGCTAGTGAAATTGTTACCGGGAGAAAATTTGGCATCCCTAAATTTCAAGATTGCAGGAAATCGCATTTTAAATTTCTAATGACAAACTAAAATTGTGCGTTTACCTACACTCTGCAGAGCGTGTTTAGAGAGTTTTACTTTACTCCCTCTGTCAAAAGATCTCTACTTGTTACAGTTCCACGAAGTTGTTCACTTTGAAGGCGGACGTGGAATGAGGTTGGTACAGTCTCAAGGTTAGGCTCAAATCAGAGGCCGCCAGCAAAGTCTGGGACAAAATGGAAGGGGGGATAAATTCGCCGAGAAGACTATCATGCACAGAACGCCCATACCGGGAAGATATCTGGCACCCTAAACAAGCCATAAAACGAGAAATTGCACTCTGCATAATATTGAAAGTATCTTCACTCCAGTTTTGCTTTGCTTAGTCCAGTATCCTACCTGTCTTGACTATATAAACTACTATTACCAGCTATCGAAACTCACGCAAAGCGCAAATGAAAATTATTAGTACTTGGGTCACGGACCGGATATCGATAGTAACTGATGAGTTTACCGCCGGGGACGAGGAACTTTACTTGCTCAGTGCTGTTCGGAAAAGTTAAGTGTTCACTGTTCACGACAAAATAACATGACTCGGTAAGCGGTTGGATAATTCTAAGTTTTGGGCGCTTCTTCTGTCTCTTCAATCTCTATCTTATCTAATTCCCCCGACTGAGTGGCATCCCCCATTGACCAGGAAGGTGGGGGTGGGGATGGACTGTGCCCCCCCCCCCGTTAACCAGGGTACTGGTTCTCATTGGTTAAACCATTGAGAAACGTCAATAATGCTTGACCCGGAATGTCATTCAAATGTCATTCAAAGTTATTTTTCTTATTCGCAACAATAATGGAGTCGAAATAGACAACGCGAACGCAAAATCTTTTGAAATCAACATTTTTATCTGTTTTTATATAAAACTTTCTGTGATAAGCCATGATTCAATCATGCATTTCTTTTCTCAATTTTGTGCATAAATTAAATTTCATAAACATTATTATACACTTTTACATCAGTAAATTTGCAAAATATGTAAATTAGTCGATATTTTTCTAACTTGGAACCTGAAAATATCACACATATTTTTCTTTTCGCCATGAAATCCTGCCGTTAGTGATAATACCGCAAGTTGTAGCTAGTATGAGCATACTAGTAATGTTTTATGTTTTTCCAATACAGACTTAATTTATAATAGGCTACTGAAAGGGGCTCTAATCTGGGTCCTTTGGTATTTTCCTAAGCCTTCTAGCCTCTGACATTCATAAAACATAACAGGTACCAATCCTTGTGTCTACGAAGAAACATTTACTTAATAATTTCTACTAATTACAGAGTCCAGAGGGGGTGTCAGATGGGGGTCAGCGATCTTGGATGACTGTCCCCCATTGTGGATATTTCCCAGTTTCGTCGAGAACATTAATATAGACAAAAATGCATGTAATTCCTGACGGCGACCAGACCCCAGACGGGTTACTTGATTTTGTCCTCAAAGAAGGTAGATTATTTACTAAAAACCATATTTTTTAAATTCCCTTCAACAAAAAAGCAATACTGTTCTTGCATTATCTCTCCAAATTTCAAAGTTTTCCTTAATGACCCCCCAAATGTTCAGCGAGCAAAACGAGCTGAACAAATTTCACCTTTGCTACCCTTCCAGAATCCCGGTACCGTTGTTTGGGCTTTGAGTTTCTGGCCAGCCGTCGGGGAGCTTGACCCCCGTCGGACAAATCCAGGCGCCACCCCTGATGAAACGTAGAAAGAAATTAAAAGAGGTATGACTTCGCTTAATATCAATTTATCAAAATATCACCCAAAGTATTTTTTCCAAACAACACTCAGCGCCGGTTGACAAGGGGAAGGGGGATTCTGGGTCAATGAACCCAAATTTTCTTTGTGCCCATTATTGGTTTCAATAATGGGCAATGATGGACCACACATCTTTCAAATATAATCTACCCTCTTCAAACTTGAGAAGCTGGCCACGTGTCCGCCGTGCATATCAAAGGATTTGTTACCATTATCTCTCAAAGTACGACACATTTAAAGGGAAATATTGCGTTTAAATTGCATCATCATGATATACAAAGAAAATAGCTATGATCAGTATTACGCTATTCAGTCTCATCAATAAGCCCCAGCAATAGCTTTATCTCCTCAAAATATTATACATTACAAGAATGTTACGTCGTTTGAAATTTGAATGTTTGGGCCAACAATTTTTTGAACAACAAAGAAGAGAATTTCTCTCTGTGAGAACTTTATTTCTTGAAAAAAGCTACCGTGCTGCCTTGTTTTAAATTATCTATCACACTGTATCTATAAATATTGGTTTTAAAAAAAATGAAAGTCTTTTGTACAACAAAAGCAATAGTTCCCTTTAAATGTACCTTGCGTGTGAATTATACCCAGTCTGGTGTATACTACATATTTTTTTCTTTCATACTTTGTTGCCTTTAGCAAAGTTAGGGCAGTGCGGCATAGTTCCTTTCTGGTAGCATTTTAAAGATAAAGTATAAACTGTTCGCATTTCATGGAAAGGTTCTAGTAAATACTTATTAGAATTGCACTAATTGAAAAAATAATGTTTATAAAATATGATGTTAATGTTTTAAATATTTTGGGGATGCAATCTCAATGAAAACCACGTAAAGTTTTACAAAATGTAACAATTTACGATCGTCATGTTGCGAAAGTTTACTCCTCTGTAATTAATGTTTACAATGACGATTAGCCTATTACGTTTCCTTCGTTCGAAATACTGAAAAGGTTAGCTTCGTAAGCTTATAACATCGGCTTTTATTACAGGTGAAACAAATAACATCTCACTGACCTGTCAAATACACAGTAAAATTCATACCCGTCAAGCACTTTCATTGAATGTCACATGCTTTTTAGCAGTTACAACACACTGCAACTTCGTACAACAACAACCGTAACATTTTCATAAACAATCTTCCTCAATAACTAAATGTTGGCACTAAATCTCTCATCGTAATCGTTTTCTTTTTTACGTAAAAAATCAAAAGGTTTCCATAACAATGAAAACGTTTCTAAAAGATGTAGCTGTTTACAGTTACTACAAACAAATTCATGGATGCAGTCAAAGTTCTATCGAGTTTTACGAATTTTGGTTTTTTAGGCAGAAAATTTTTTGAGTAGGTTGGTAAGATTTTGAGGGATTTATTAGATAGAAGGCACTTTCTGTACGACTGCAGGAATACCTTCCTCTAGTCAAACGCTCCAATCAACTCCAACAAGAAGTTCTTTCTAAATCCAAAAGAGTGAAATAAGGGATGGATCTAAAATTAAGACTGAATATTCACTCTAAAAGAGTGAGAAATGACTCTTTTTGGATTGAAATTTTTCAATCCAAATTTAGATTGGTCCCTAATTTCACCCTAAAAGAGTGACTTTTCATTCTAAAGGTTTAAAAGAGTAACGGTTGGACACTTGTTAGGAGTTTGACCTGCCTGTGAAGAAAAAGAAGGTAATGTGTGTGTGTGGGGGGGGGGGGGCGGGGATACGGTAACGCCCTCAAACTGTTTCTTCGAGAGATGTTTCCAAGTTACATAAAATAGAAGAAATAACTATCAAGAAAAATTCACACCTGCTTTCAATCTTTGTCAACCCATGTCCCTTCTCCGCGTGCCTTGCATCAAAGTATACTAGTACTGTGGCCCTTGGGATAAAACTCAGAGTGAGCAGAAACAAGCTTCGTAAAGGGTGGAATGTAGAGAGTCCGACCTAGATACACTTTAAAAACAAAAGAGCGTAATTCACTCCAAAAAGAGTGTGCTGAGGGACCACTCCTAGTAAGAGTACATTTCACTCGGAGTAAAGTGAAAATTCATTCCAAATAGAGTAATATTTCATTCCGTGTGTGTGAAGTACCCTCTTTGAGTGAATTGTCACTCTACTTGGGACGAAATTCACTCTTATAAGGGGTGGTCACTGGGCACACTCTTTTTGGAGTGAATTTCGCTCTTTTGTTTTTAGTGTGTTACATTAAAATGGCTTTCCCATTCAGCAAGCATAAATATTGAGTTAAATAGCTACATGTTGTAAATCTGGGTTTTATTATTGGCAGGGGTATATTGCTTTTAGACAAATATCATGAACATATATTATACTTTGACTTTAGTTTGATCCGCTTGAAATTTTCTCAGTGAAGTTTGGTAAGCAAAAAAAGTAAAAGAGGGTATTCTCAGGCATTACCTCCGAAGTCATGCCTTCTGCGGAGAGACATCCGAAGCGTGGGGGTCAAGTTTAGAAGGTTGCATCACGTGACGTCCTGACGTGTTTAGCAACATTGCGGTTGAACAGGTTATCTGTACAGACACATGTGTCATGTGACAAAAATACGAAAGTAATATCTCTTCTTGTATAAAAAAATGCTTATATAAAAACAATACTGCAATAATGTTCTTTACCACACAAGGACCAAACAGTCTGAGAACCTAAATGCGACTTGTCATTGCAGCCTAGCTTGCCGTGGTGCCTATATTAGAACCTTCCAAAAAATTACACACATTACATGAATAAAACATCCATCGTCTCCTTCATAAATTACAATTTTTTAATTTCCTCAAAGATATCATACAGCGACCGCCGACCGGAAGTTACGTCATCGTAGATAATACTCGTAGTGTTTACGACTTAATCTTTCAGCCTATGAAAATAAACGTTTTTTTTTCAATAAAATAAACACTCAGGTACGGTAACGATTCCATGTGACATATAAAACAACAGCTGGTAGAAAAGATCAAGAATACTGCAAAATATTATACATAGACAAAATATACCAGACGTATAATCTTCTCGTGGCTTAATCATGGCGTACAATAAAAATTAGCAAGAGGTAAGTGATCTTGGCGGTTAGTTGCTTAGACCTACAAGGGATGATTTTCTGGGGGCTGAAAGGTTTTTATGACCCAGAGAAACTTGTGCTGCTCTGATCTGCCAGAGAAGTAGTTTTTGTTCCAGACTCGGGGCGGGGGGGGGGGGGGGGGAGGGGCTGCAGCCCTTACTCCCTGACTCTTACGCTTATGGTTCCATACTCCCTTGTTTGTTTTCTCTGAACTCGGGTATCCTAAGAACGATCGAATCATGACATTCAGTACTTCTACCACGAAGCAGGCTGTAACTTCTTAGCCTGCAAACTGACCCTCCTTATACTGGTAAAAGTTAGCAGTGGCAAGCGGTCAGAAACGATTGAGAAAATTACATCTCTTTCGCGGGATAGTAATGTTCGTAGCCATATCAGCTTCGCTACAAAGTTCCCTTAGAATTATGTGGCATAAATTGACTTTTTAAGCCTGTCAAACCCAGGCGACAAGGTATTGAAGGGGCAAAATAGTTTCCAGGGGGAGCGATTTTTGCAGGGTCATGCGAGATATATTAAGGTAAATTAATTAAGGCAACAGTAAGTTTCGGTCTTAAAAATTGGTGAAATTTTTTGAGGGCATGGGCCCACAGTCTCCTTGACTTCGTCCCTGGTCAAACCGATATAAAGCTAAACTGAACAGATCAAATGGTTTTTAGAAAAGCGTAATATATATGTTTGCTGTCAGAAGTAGTGCGCCATTTTGTTTGCCAATCATTGCTGCTTATTTTTTTATCAATATGTTTATTTGATTAAAACCATGTCACGATATTTGTCACTGTGAGAACCGTCTTTCCCAGAAAAATTACCTATTTTTCCGTTGACAAATGATCTTACTTACAAGTGTATACGCAAAGAGGTCAGGGTGGGGCTTTACAATGTAACTGTAAATTAACTTCTGATACGGTACCTTCTCCACAGAAAGCTCTTAGAGGGGTAAAAATTAGTAAATTGCGACCAGAAGGCAATATAGAACATTCTTCTGTGTGTATAGGCTATTAATTTAATTGTAGAAGGTGTGGGCGAACATCTCTTATCTCACGCTGGGTCAACTATGACTTGGCAATTAAACTACAGTGACTATGTATAGTGTTGTTTTTACTCAGCATCGTGAAAGTCAAATATTTGTTCGCACTTCAATAGAACTTATTATGAGCAGTATATTGTCCGTTGTACTGATAATGATACCACTCCAGGGCATATCAGCTTTATACCATTACCATTACAGCAATAAAGTGTCTCGTATTTATGTACATACCGGGCAATGCATCTCATTTCAATTGTACACCCCATTTTATCAGATCAAATATTTTCAATAACTAGCAGCCCAATGTTCCCCCACCCCCCAAAACGACCTCTCGAAACAATCACCCCTACCAATTTAAAATTAACAAGCCATGGCTAAGAACTCGTTTTCCGGGGGGAGGGGATACAAGTTGTTGATTGTTTGCAGTGGATTCGGTATTTGAGATGCATCAGTTGCTATTATCTTGGTTTGATATTTGATCAAAATTTCGGTGCATGTGTGTGATTTATGTTGTTTACTTCGAAAGTCTTCCGAAAAGGTTTTTTTTAAAGGTTATAGGCTATTTTAAGGAAAAAGGTCCCATGTGTTTACACATAAAAGACTTACTCTGACACCATTTCTACAAGGCAAACGAAAACTTCGCAGTCCGTGAAATGCCTAAAATCTGGTGCAACATGACGTCACGTAACTTATCCTTTTCCTAATGAAGTGATAAGCGTATGACGTTTAAATTCCGTTGCAAGAGGTCCCAGGGGAGCTAACGTTCTTTCATATCTTGTAAGCCAGGTACCGTTAATGGTTTAAAAAGAACTCGATATGAAAATCCTGTAGGAAATGAAGCTATGGTTTTGAATATGGCCATGATATTAACTTCGATTTTCATTTCTTCAAACCAATAACTAAATCCGCCTCCCCTCTGGCCTCCAAGGAACGCGGAAGGTGTGAAAAATCCATCTGCATGATATTATAGGGTTGAGTGTAGCGTAAGATGGATGTATGTTGTCATGGAACGCTAATCGCGCGTGTTTGGTTGAATTATTCATCAAGAATGATCCTCAACTATGAGGGTTCTAAGCTATAGTTTAAAGTAGTCAAGGACTCTTTTTAAAAATTCCCATAAAACAAAAATTCAGCGGGTCAAAAATATGATACATCTTTGAAAAATGGTGTGTAAGTCTGTAGGCTACAATACGGCATTTTGCTCTTACCATGTACACTTATGGACAAGTTATTGTGACAAAGCGACTAGACAAGTCCTCGGCAAAAACGTTTTTCATCCCTAAAACTCTTGTCGATGAAAAGAATGGATCATAACTACTTAACAACTTGGAGGTATGCCGTAGTAACTATATCGCCATTGGAATCTTGACTTGCGAATTTCATCTAACTAATCAATATTAGTAAGGATCAATTTTGGGAGGCATCGAAGTAAAGTTTGGCATCGACTTTCCTTGGAAGAGGATGCATTAAATTGGATTCCGAGTATTCCAAGGAAAACCTGGGAACTCAATTGAATTATTGCGACCATCAGTAGCTTTCTTGATTTTGAGATTCCTAATACGAGGTTTCTTTATTTGGCGTAAGTATGATAAGCGTTATAGGCATTCGTAGTCTGTGGTACCAAAGAGTGGTGCCTTTTGTGTCCGCCTTTTCATAAGGGCGAACCATGTATGAATCTTTTAGCAACCTTCGGACAAGACGATAACACTTTTCACACCCAAAGAAAGGATGTAACGTTATTGAAACGTCAATTTGGAACAATAATTCAAACCAGATAATGAAGGTGTAGGGGTGGGGGTTAAAATGCTATAGGTAAAACCAGTCAAATACAGTGAGAGCATAACATGGTTCTGTAAACTTTATGGAGGGAAGACAATAAAGGTCAACATTTTCTTGTTTTAACTTACGTTACAAGTGAGATTTATTATTGATGAATCTGTGTTTAATATCTGATTCCATTGTGTCATAAACAAAGACGACTCGAAAAGGAGGTCAATGGGGACATTTGTCCTCGTCCTCGGGGTGAATCCGTTTACCCCTCCACTTTCCTTCAGCCATTCCTCACACTCAAAAATATGAAGCTGATCTGATATTGCCTAGAGTACTTCTCTGCCGGACAACCCCCCCCCCCCTTAGGCTTTTAAAACTCAGGTGCCATCCGTATAATAAGTTTGTAAAAATACTAAGCAAACAAAGAGATGTTTTGATATAAATTGCATCATGAGTTCCCAATAAAATGTGCCCATCATTAGGCTTAAATATTCCTAGACAAACATCTTAAACATTTGACACGTGATTTTTCCCAACCTCTGCCCCCAAAATATCCCCCCAAAATACACTTTTTAGTTTAGAGTTGCCCATCACATTTCCAGACTAACGCACTTTACAAACCCCATCTATTTCATTATCTTCGGAGACTCAAGTTCACCTGCCATGGTATTGTTTTAGTTATTCGTTATAGCTTTACTTGAACTTCAAGTAATCACTGTACCTGAACTCACTTCGGGACAAGAATTTAACCTCAGATGTGAACCTTATATAAGTGCATTAAATTATCATGGATACAGGCAGATCTTGTTGATTGTAACACGAGCAAACATTTTTCTTATTTCCTGACTTTACGAAGAAAGGACGCTAGTAGCAAGGACCCTCATAAAATTGCATACAAGTACATTTTGTAATCGGTTTTAGAGGAAGATAATTTTTTCCATCACTTGTAATTTTGATATTTAATGCGACGCAGTTGGAATTCGTAAAATTCGCCGAAAAGCCTTTCTAAAGTTACCATTACACATGGGATAAATAAAAGGGTTGAATGTAGAATTAAGATATCCTAACCATATAAGAGCGTAATGCGCAGTTGACGGAATAAAATGCGGCTTAAAGGCAATTATTAAAAAAGAAACGAAGTACGGTAACCAGCAGGTAATGAAACACCCCACGATGATGCCAAGTTGCTTAACGGCTTTCCTCTCCCTGTGCACCGAAAATCGCTTTATCCGGTTCCGTAAGACTTCTCTCGTGCGATTTTTTCTCACACTGAATCTAGCAAAAGAAACTCTGAATTGAGAGAAAAGCGAATTGTGAGAGCCCAAATCTTGACTATCATCACTCGTCACACTTCTCTGTAACGAATCGTGTCCATTTGGAAGAGAATATCGCGGTCCGTGTAATCGATTTTTCATTCGGTGTGCCTTTTTCATACCCCCTACGCCAGAGTCGATAGAGTTTTGTCTCCCCTTAAGAGGTTCTAATTCGTCTCGGGAAGCATTTTTTCGATTTTTGGAAGAACTTTCGAGAGAAAAAGAAATCTTTCGTTGGGTTGTGTCAGGAGTCGATAATCGTATCCTGTCAGTATCACTGCAACTGTTTGTTGGTCTTAGTATTGACTTGCGAGGAGTAGGTGAAGATTTTTGAGGTTCCGGAGCACTCTTAATGTCTCTCAAAGGTATCCGCTCATGTTTGCTTGATTCGCTCCCTTTGGAGTCCTGTTTGTCGGAGTCCTTAGCTTCCGAAGAGACATGGTGCTCCGATTGACTATTTTCCCCTTCGTTCGATACTTCCTGCACTTTCATCAACGTGGGGATATGATTATTTCCATTTAACGGAAAATAACGGGACGCGATGTCATCGGCGGTACCGTCTGGGTAGTGGATGAACCCAGCGATGCCAGTGGTCACAAAAGCCATTTGAGAAATACTTCTGAGTTGATTATCGATTTTCGGTTTTCGTTTGTCGCTCAGTCGCGACGACTCAACCGAATCAGTTTGTACTTCAGAATCTCCGGACGTGTTTCGACTAGAACTTCCAGAATCGAATTCTTGATTCCAGACCTTCTTCTGTTCTGGCGTTAGGAGGCCTTCCATAGCACCATTCTCTCCGTCTAAATGAGCCTGCATTGGCGATGAGTTCTGATACCTATCATTACACGTCCTTGCTGTGTTCATTTTACCAACCTCCATTTGTGAGCGTTTTCGTATCTCCCTATAGATACTCCCGTACAACACGATCATAAAGATCATCGGAATATAGAAATTAATAAGAGCTGTGAAAATTTTAAAATATTGGTTATTATAAAACTCTGTGTCGCAGTCGTCCTCCGGTACTATTCGAACACCACCGTTTACGATTTCGTGCCAGAAAACGATCGCTACTATCCACGTACAGGACAAACACCATACGATAGAAATCATTAGGGCAGCTCTCTTACTAGTTCTTTTCCTGATATATTGCAGAGGATTCCTTACAGACCAGTATCTATCCAAACTGAGAATAAATAAGTTAAAAATGGAAGATGTACAAGACACGTAGTCGACAGATAACCACATTTGACACAGTACTAATCCGTATTTCCACTTGAAATCCCCAACAAAGTAGATAATACTCATAGGCATAACGTATATCCCTATTAAGGTGTCTGCTACAGCTAGACTACATATAAAATAGTTACTGACCGTTTGTAATCTCCTCTCGGTCTTAATTGCATATATGACCAAGGAATTTCCCAAGAAAGTTATAATACTAACCAAGATCATCAAACTTGCAATCGGCACTTTTATGTACAAACCAAGTTCGCTTGATACTGTCAAATTGCCGTAATAGCTGTCATATTCCTCCGTGGGTGAAATGTAACTTCCGCTCGAAAAATTACCATAGAGAATTCCTGTCCTTGTTGCAATATAGTAGGCTTCCCTACTAGAGGCCATTGTGACGTAAGTGAAAGTGGTTGCAGATTTCAGCCTCCATTCATACAACTTTACTTTCTACGTATGACGTAAAGACGAAGGTCGTCGCGAAACAGCGCCACCATTATACGTCTTCGGTGTCACTGCAAAGAAAGAAAGAAACAAGAAAACATGAAATGAATCTGCAGAATAGTTTCTGGAGTTTAAGAGATGTGATCTCAACGCCAATAGCATGTAAACCACCCTAGTCTGACAAATGGCTGATTCTCAGATGCCACCCCTTTAAATTTTCTGTTACGTTCCATACTCATGTAGAGAACCAGTCACCAAATTTATATGTTAGAAAAACAGTTGTCATAACTAGATGACAGAGAAACACCTTGGCAGGAGTTGTCGTAATGAAATTACAGCTCCCGGAAGAACTTCTAATCAGTAATTCAATAAAATCTTCCGGGAACAGCGACTAATGATTGAGATGACACCGAACGTGGTGGAAAATATCTGTCAATGCGGATGTTACCGTTAACGATTTTATCGTCACTTCAACCAAAACACTGCTGCATAGAAATGCTCTAATGTTTTGTCAATCAAAGCATATTTGAACAACAGATGGAACACAATTCCATTATTTTTCAAGCTGGTCAAAATCGTGAATGCAAGGCACTCGGTGACTTCTGGTCAAACCTTGTGCAATATTTTTGCCGAGTCGCCAGCTTAACAAACCAGACAAGTTTCGAGCTTGAGAAAAATCGATCTATGTCAAGAATAGTTGAGCATTATACAAGAATTCCAATATCACTTGATGGAGCATAGTTTCAGACCGATATGACATAACGTCTTTATCTTTGAAATGCCCAAGTTTCATAAAAGATCTTTTATTCTTCTCTTTTGGCTATTTCTTCTTATTTTATGCTCCACGCCGTTCTCGCATGTTTTAACATTTATTTGCAGTTTTGAGATTTTGGTAAGATCTGTTTTGTCATTATTAAACAAGTCTTTTGACAATTTACAATCATTATAAAGTTTGTCTTCTACTTTAATGAACAAATTTATGTAAATAGTAAAAACCGTTTGCATAATACGATAGCATAACGATCACATTTTATCACAACCCCCATGACATCTCTCAACAAGTAAAATTACCCCGTGGGAACTTTTAGATCGTGTAAAGATCGACTCTAGATATATGCCGAACGTCCTATCGTAAATAAATATCTTGGCTTCTTAAAAATGGTTTATTAAAATATATCGAAGAATTTAAGGAAAAACCTCAGATAAACGATTGTTTTACCCCTATGGTTTACAACAAAGTCTGTATCATAATTTTATGAAAAAAGGTGTAAAATAATACTGGTATGTTTTCATCTCCAACATTTCCAATATTAAATTATGCATCAAATGTTTTACCATAAATTTAAATTTATCTAAAATGGTATCTTAAATAGTATCTAAAATGTGGTGATGGTTAATGAATTTGAACGTAATGAAGGTTAGCGTCCTTTTTGGTTATTGAATACGTTTTTTTGAACAGGGTTTCCTTTTTTACTCGCGGTTTACTGTTTGAGTTGAAATTACCCGAGAGCATCCTCTCACCCATAACCTGAAACATGAGGTTCCATTTATAACTTAACCATAAGGGACGCGTTCAGTTTTGCGCATTGCCCCCTACAGGACAAGTTTTAACGCTGAGCAACATGTATTACTAAAATTCTGGAATTATTCAGAAGAATATTGAACTGGGAAGAGTGCTTCATATCCTGTGATCGACTAAAGATAGAGAGAAATGATACATTTTTTATGTGATCATTATAGGCTAGATCATTTAAACCCAACACATGTAGCCTACACACAGTCTTACATATACACGTAAGTACAGTCGATCCCTCACAGTTTAATGAAGAAAATGCTCTTTGAAAAGAACGGACAAAACGTTTTACACTTTGACCGATACACTGTGTTCACAGAGTAGTTGGTGCGCGTGTACTAAGTTTGACGTTCAAAATGGCGGTACAGGTAAAACAGGGCCCGTTATGACGAAACGGGAAGAACCTCTTTAGAGCAACTATTTTAGAAGGAGCAGTGGCTGATCCATTAGGTAACAAAGAGGCGTTCTCAACCCTGGAATTTTCAAAGCAAAATTTAAGCTTTTTATTTTTCTAATCATAGATCTCTGAAGAGAGATCATTCCCTTTTTCCTACCCAAATTGTTCTAAAACTTTTAACCTTTACATTGACAATTTTAAAAAGTTTTCACGCAGTTAGACTTAATAGTCTCTCCTACCCCTCCTACGCGCCATCGAAATGATACCTTTGCTCTTATACCTATAATCAAGGTGTAAACTGAGCAATAGATGAAGATCAGTTGGAATGCCATAAATTAACAGCAAGCATCAAATATTTTTTCTTTTAAATTGTTCATATATTTTTTACGCAATTGAAAATCTTGGCTTATTATGAATTTTTACCCAGTATAAATTCTTTGACCTCAGTCACACGTTTCACCTATGACTGAATTTTGGTTGCAATTAAACTTTTTAAGTGAAATAAATTTCTCATTTTCAGGGTATCTTACAACATGCCTTAACTCGAAGTTTAACCTTGGTGGGTGCCTTTGACCTTGGTAACAAATGAAGGTATCCATGTTCTAGCCACACCCAACCCTTGGTGGAAATAAGTCATTTCACCAAAGAGATATCGACAAATCAAACTGTGCACTTAAAAGTTTGACACACTGAAACACACACACGCACACACACGTACGCATTATCGAAGGATGTGGTTATATAAGGCCTCTCCTATTCGGACGATCTAAGAACGGTTCCAAACATGAGAATTCTCTAAAAGATTAAATCGTAGGTAAAATTATAAGTTCAGTCAATTACAGTTTCATGCAGTGTAGGATAACAGTTCTTAACCGGTGGTTGAAATAGTGCAAAAATTTTTTAACCGTCAAACTGATAGGGAATGATTACATGAATGGATCTGTAACGAGCCATTGTGAAATTCAGGGTTTGTGAACGTTAACAATAATGTCGGTTTGTATACACTTACAAAACACTTTGTTAAAAATCTTCTGTAGACGTTCCAAATACGAACAGGTCATGTATCTAGTCGAGAGCCAAGTTAAAAAACTCATTTTTTTTTGCTTGTAAAGCAACCTTCAGCTGATTAAATGTACGGAGCTGCATTCGAGGGGAAAATGGCCACAAGTTTGAGCATTATGTAACGTATGGCTATGAACTCTGAACCCTTTGTATCTACGTCCACTGGTTTTACATAACTTTTAAGAAAAATGTGCCTTTTGATACAGGAAAATTTTCATATCTGTTTAACTGTGATCTTTCCTTACAGAAAGATGCGTAATTCAAATCAGACAGCTAAGTAACTTTATTCTCAAAAAGTAAGATTCTTACACAAAGAAATTCATTGCTTTGAAGCTCTCAAATAATTTGTCAGTCTATTATAACCCCAAAATTTTAAAATTTATATCATGCAACAGCCATAACTCTTGTAATGTGCAGTATAATTTCTCTGGGAAGTATGTTGCGAGAGGTTTTGTGAGGCGGAATAGTTTACTGGTTTATCAATTACAGCAGATATTTTGTGTCTTTTCTTGTTGGTGCAATGTATGTATATTATGTTTAACAAAAGCTTATGAATCGATTGACATGGTGTAAGCCAGTTGCTAAGGTAAAAGTTGTGGGTATATTTCTGATCTGGTTGTCCCTAAATGTAAGAAATTTATCAAATCGTCACCAAAAATAGAACGAAAGTTTTTAAAATTTGAAAATGTAAACCTCAGTGGTGAAAACTTATGTTTATCAGTTTCAACATCAGAAACTGTGTCAGCACTTTTTGGATCACCATTGCTATAATTACGTGTAAATTTGTGAATAAGAAGGTTGCTTTCGGAGAGGTATACCTAGACATTTTAATCAGATGGCATGCATGAAAATGTTATAGGTATATATTTATAGCAACAGTATTACACAAAAACACGAAATAATCACAATTGATTGATTTCCAAGAATACAAATCTATCACGTTGCATGGTAATATAATTCCATTTTAGTAGTCACCCAAGGATACAAATGCCTGAGTCAACCAATCATCGACCGTGTTAGTTGATAACAAAGACTCCAGGAAGGAAGTACAAATTCTCAAAGAATTGAGGATTATGGATGAATGACAGGATTTTGAATTTCTACATTCTATCAGAATGCTTAAAAACAAAATGAATGTTTGCCGATACACATACAGGATTTTGACTCTTAATTGTGTATGAAATAGTGCAGTAAAGACGTCTGTTATGAGTAAAACATTCAATTAAACATGGTCGATTGTTGAGATCGAATTTTCGTAGCAACATCATTTTATAAGGACTTAGAATAACGTTGAAAATAGCTTACGTTACCATAAAAATTACCTTGGAATATTGCCATTGCAATGGCCTACATGTAAATCCATCACGGTATGAACTAGTTTGTATTACCTTTCATTGTATATGTGTATTGTTAGTAAAGATTATAGTGTAGGGTTGTAAAAGGTTGGTATTGACATCACAGATCAAAGTGCATCGACTAAACAGCTATAGGACTCAGATTTTATTTCTACAATTATATTAAACATATTTACATAGTAAGATAACGCCTCACACGAGGAAACACGTTACCTTGACCGAGTTTAATATGAAATTGTGAACGTCATAAAGGTATCAGTGTAACAGTATTTCTCCCAGTCATGTGTATTCGCGTTTATTGAAACGGTGGTATTGTACAGGTCCATTTTTATGTAGTTGCTTGAATTTGGTGGAGAGGGATCCTTGATCACAATTAAAAACTAGTTCTTATCAATGAAAGGATCTTCATACGTACCAGGCTGTGCGACTTATTCTTTGTCAGTCACACCCCATTTGAAGGCGCTAAAGCGGGGCCCACAAGGGAGGTGTTACTTAGTTTACAACTCCCTGGACTAATCAAGCAGTGTCCTCTCCGCATGGTAATAAATACTCTGATAAGCTCTCATATGTAGTTCATTCATAATATTTGGCTTTCATATGCACGGCTTTGGTACACTGTAAAATCGAATAGTTGGAATAACCAGGTAGGTGTTAGGACTCAGAAACAACTCCCTGGAATAACTTAAGAAAACTGAGGAAATTTGCTTCATCATGGAACTTTTTTAGCTGGGTCCACTAAAGTTTTTCTAATAGTAAAATGAATTCTTGAAGAGTCCCAGTTCAATAAAGTTAAACAGGTCCAAGCAGTAGGTTACCTCAACTTTTTTAGTTATCTAACACAATAGATTTTACAGTGTAGAACTAGAACATAAAGAATAACAGACTTATATAGGAACGATTGCCTATAGAGTCCCTAAAATGTATGTAAATTGCTCTGGCGAAATAGGGGGTTGGAAGGAAAATTAGGATATGGATAAAACAGTATCTTGATGGGGATTAAGGTATCCAAAGTGAACAGAATCATCAAAAGGCGGCAAGATGATGATGGGTTTATTAAAGGGCAGACCATGGACTTTACATGGGTTACCTTTCCTCGAAGAACACGGAAAAATGGAAATTCATAATTCAAGTTGGAAAAGACTAAAACTTTAGTGAATTGAAGTGGCGAAATAATCTTTATTTCTTCCGCCTGTACATGAGAGAAATACGTTAGAAACCCACTTTAAATCATGTATCTAATAACAATGCTAAAGTCTGCCATCTTAAAATGTTGAAGAATGGACAACGGACAGTTAAACCATGGAAGTACCAGAGTGGTACTTCCATGGTTAAACAAGTACACAAACTGACCATCAATCGAGGTGAAGCAGTTGTGTACGTACAACTTTGAATACGCTCTACTATATGTGAATGTGTGAAGCGTACCCATCACAAAAAGCTGCCGACGCATTCTACGATATAGCTGTATAGATAAACAGAGATGTCAGGTGAAGGATCCCATGGGTCCTTGAGATCACTGCTGTCTGATCATGATGATACTGGCTAGCCAAATGACAAAAAGGTAGTGTGATTAAAGAGCTTGTGCAGTGAACACGTTTTGTTTGTACTTGATGCGGAACGAACTTACAATAGCCTAAATCTATTTAGAAACTATTGTGGAAAACTAAAAATACTTTAAATATATTCCACAGGAGAAGTACGTGATAACAAAAGCTCAGTTATTAATTGTCAGATACATTTTACCATTTCCATCAGAAAATATGCAATTTCAAGAAGAACGAGAAAATAAACTTCAAAGGGGACCTCAAGTTTAAAATCACAAAAAATACATATTAGACAAGTTGGAAATTAACCGCATTGGCAAAACTTTCATCTGCATAGCTTAATCTGATGAAGACGTACCAAACATTGGCATCTATTCGCTTTATCAATATGTGATGTCACTATTATGCTACTTTTGATTCGAAATGCTTAGATAACCTTGGAATATGACTAACGTCTTGGAAAAAAAATTGGTGAGATTTTGAAGTCACTTTTATAACGGGTTCGAAGACACTGGTGACATTTTTCTTAGAGGCCGTAGTGGCTTTAAAATTGACAAAGAAAGGGAATTTGAGTAGTGTAAAAGAAATATTACGTATCGTTGCACAGTTTAATATTTTAAGTTAAGAGAAATTACTTCAGCATTTTACATCTCGTTACAGATATGCCCTGCAAAATGGGAGTTGGACCAACCGGCTAAGTTTCACTGATCTACATTGTAACTACGCAGTTTTGTCATTTTAGAAATTAAAATTAGTATGGTATAAAAGGCTTATGCAACCTGAATCAGTACTTAAATTTTTGGCACAAACTTATTTGAACCTACAATTCATCAAAAAGCATAAATAAGTATAAAGACGATTTGTTCTATGTTCCCTTTGTAAGCCATCAGTTAAGACTACACTGTGTTATATGTAGCTATATAGACAAGTAAAGGAGAACAAGCAGGCACAAATTGCGGGAAAAACGATTTTAAAGGGACAACCCAGTAATCCCAATCTGAATATTATACCTAGTGGTATTCTACTTCATTACTGACTCCATCAATAATTGGATGTTTTTTGTTACTGACTTGTTAAATTCATGGAAAAAAACGTCTTGGCTTACCTTTAATATTCAACATTTATATCCTGCAACATCTGAGATATAGCTAGTTTAAGGAGAAATTAGATGACCTTTGGAAGGTTTGTTTAATACCTTAACATAATGTTGGTACGACTGTTTACTCCCTTTAAATGCTCTGCTTTAACAGCAGTCAAAGCTTCTTGATGTACAAAAATACACCCTTGACTCGGTTTAAAATCCTAGGTGTTCAAGGCTTATAAGAGTTGTGATGCCTCTGTGTCAAAATATTCTTCCGTCTTAAGTCTTAGGTAATTACATTGCAAAAATTCGCATCTTTAACAAGAGTGAGTCCGCTTTTAACACTGACCTATAATCAGATGTCGTAGGGGAGAAGTAATTTCATTTGTGTAGTGCCTTACTTGAGATATTTAACTTGACAAGAAGTAGGAACGACAGGTAGTGACGGTGGGGAATGTTAACTTCCGGCTTTGCTAAAGCTTTTTAATAATTGTTCTCTGCCTTATTGAGAACGAGGGCGCTAATCTAACAGATCCGATGTCGTACAGCGGGCGTAGCGTGTGATTGCAGACTGTGAGCCTTTCGTCATGGCTTATTTAACCTTTCATGACTTCAACATGCTTACTGAACTTGTTTGAACAGAAAAATTTGCCCGCGGCATCCTTCATTCTTTCATCTGAATAATCCAATCGTCTCCCATTCTAAATTATAAATTATGCGGATAAAAAGTAAGAAAACAAAAATAACTGATAAAAGCTTTTGAAGCCAGAGAGAATTCTCACAGTTGGTAACAGCGATTTTATCTCGGGGCATGGATTAAGAAGGATTATACACTGATGGCAAAGAGATGTGTTGACCTCTATGTAGAGTATACATACGTACAAAATAAATTCATGATAGAAGATTTCTGATTCTACGTGGTAGTAAAATTCTTTAATTCTGCTTTTAAAGCCAAGGTTATGTTGATAAGCTAGGTTCATGTTAAGTCTTCAAACGGCAGTTTGGGGTTGTGTAAACTTTTCACAGTGACACTTCAAAATAATTATAGCATCAGAAAGGTACTCTTTTCAACGTTACACTAAGCACATTTGATCTTGTTTTAGTATGTCACATTCTTAGAACAGTTGTTTTGGAATTTAACGTTTTCCTAACACTTTCTTTCCCAACTTTGCAAGTATGTTTAAATACTAAACACACCTGTCAAATTCCTGAAAGTTCTGTGTTACAAAGCGTCTACGTGGCAAATATATAGTGTTTAATTGTTTAAAATGTTAAATTCTTCAAAATGTTTACAATGCGGGGGCAAGAAAGTGTTCAAATGATATACACGTTTTGACAGTTTACACCTCTGAAGTTGTGGAAAGACCAGCTTTCTTCACCAGTAGAGACAGGAGGAGTAACAGTTTTTGTATAACAGGTATTGTAACTAAAATTTCAAGGACTGGTTGGTTGTAGAGATATATTATCACTCTGTTATGCCACCTACTGTAAGGTTGAAAACAGGAGTTTCCCGTTTTAAGAAAAACGGACAAAATTCCGAGAAATCGCAGTACAACACGTTAAGCACGTAAAGTGAGAAAAAGAAGAAATTTCACCTTCAGTGATGTTTCATCATTTTAAAACAAATGTCATGTCATTTAAATGAAATCAATAGTGATCCAAGAAAAAAAACCTATCAAAAATGTAAACATTTGACGCGATCTTCAAGTTTCGTTGTAATGTACCAGACCTTACACAAATTACTCATATTACAGCACGGAATCTTTACGAAACGATAAGTTCTTTCTAAAACGTGTTAGTGCTTTTTTACAATAGAAATACTGTTATTATCCCCACGAGACTGTGTTATTGGTAAACGTATTGTGCAATGCATCATCACTCGTTGAAAGTTAAGAGAGTAATTAGTGGTTGCCTTTTGAAACTGCCTTGAACAAGACTCCGTCGGAAAATACTGACATAAATAATACTAAAACTCTTCGAACCTGTAATCAAAAATTCATCCGTTTATCGGTTAATAGACCCTTTTCCATACAGCAGTCACAAAGGATTGTGGGATACACTTTTGAAGTGGGGCGTTTTTTTCAATGGCATTCTACTGTGGCCAGAAACGACGCACACCAAAATCCAATCCCACAATCCTTTGTAACTGCTATTTGGAAAAGGGTCTATGCTACAGCGTTGGTGGGGCAAGCTAAGGAAAGACGAATACCATCACAATTGTTACAGAAATGGATCTTGGTACCCTTAGACCCCTTTAACCCTAACACCATTAAAACCCTAAAAACCTGCGAACAAACTTATTTCTCCTCAAGTCTGTATACAAAGATTTGCGGATTCAAGTATATTGTCACAGACAATCTATTTCTAATTGAAGATGTTGTTGTATCTATTATACTTTATCTTTATATCATTATTCATGCACTTTGTCCATTAAGAATATCTTCCTTACCGTTTAAGGAATTTGCCTCCCGAGGTATATACCTCATGGAGATAAACACCGGTTAAGAATATACCTCAAAAGGCATATACGTGTCTGTGAGTTAACACATCGCTAAATGACAGATACCCGAGGAGCCGACTTTGTTTGCTACGCCCCTCTTTAACCCTTCTCAAACATGACTGAAGAAGGAATATGTTGTGCAGCCTGCTACCTAGGCAAGAAAAGAGAGGGTCACCTAGGAAATTCACTAAAGAATGCTACTTATAATTTTACGACTTAGTAAATAATTGCTTATCCTGACCTTTCACTTAAAATTATTGAGCCTAGTTCTTTTGACGGTGTAGACGGTTTAAAATAATTTTTTAATCGCCCCACAGCTGTACCTGTCGAAGACTTGTTATATATTAAACCATCTTTGATGTATCGTATTTGATGTGTAAGTCTTTTTAAAACAGAGTGGGTGTTATAAAAGTAAATTGATTTTCAAGAACTCGCGCTAGCTTTCCTCTCTGAATGAAGTATTTATTCGCTATTGATACTATGTCACACTTTCCGTAAGTAGGCCATGATAACCTCGTCTCTCTCTCTTAATCATTGTTATGTAGATTTCATCTTCCTTTTGAAACAGACACCCTAAAGCCATGGAAGTGTAATTACTAAAATCTATTTTGTATTTATTGACCTTAAAACCGAGTTTACAAGTTCTTTAAGTTATCACCTTACTGCCTGAAGGCGATTAGTATATCCGTGAGTATACACAAATGCCCATATGACCTTGGCATTGTTCTACTCTCACCCGTAAATACGATTATGTGCTAGTTGCCATTACTCAGTATCACTTTCATAGAACACTGCACACAAAAAAGACGATACTGTCTCCATAACAACCTGAGAAGAAAAAAAGTTGTTACTACGTTTGGATGAGAACTAGAGTAGGATGTATTATAGTAATTTTCAGCATGCAGCTATACGGTTTTTCTCCAGCAGTCGTGAAAGTGGTCAGGTACCGGGTCCGTAACTTGTACGTGGTGTAGGAAACCGTGCACTTTTGTAAAATTGTTGCTTAACCCCTGAAGGCAACCTGCTTGAAAATTCCAGAGAAAGTTGGAAGTTTTGAAACTGTTAAGTGCCAAGATAACTTTTTGAAAGGGTTAACATATTTGCAAGTAATGCCATTTTTTCATTGATACAAACCATAAACGATCTTCTCGAAGCAGATCAACAAAAACATTAGGTGGCACTCTTTGCCTTTCTCAGCTTCATTAAGCTTTGTTAGTGATGGGTTTGCCCCTGGGGACCGATACTGGAGTAAACCCTGCCTTATTTATGATAAATTCAACCCTTACAGTTACAGGCGTAGGAAACGCGAATGGGGGAAGGCAACCACTCAGTCAAACTGTGTAAGTGCGGGAGGGCTAAATATGCTATCACCCCAATGTTTTAAAAATAAACCCTTTACTTGTTCCCCTTGTGAAATATATCAAATTTTTCAATACTTCACAAACTCTTTCAATAATCGTATTTCACAAGCTACACAAAACGTAGCATCAAATTGTATAAAAGCACGCACATATATTCAAAACGCTTTCGAAGGAGAGGGCCTCGTAGAACATCCCCCAGGACCGCGGTTCAAGAGCTCATCCTCAAGCAAAGAACAGCTAATTCCTGCGCCCATGTTTAAAGTACGCATATTGAAATACCCGTTTTCGACGTTCGACACACACTAAGCAGATAGGTCATCTAAAGGCGATGAGCATTCCAGATCGAACATTGCAACTATGACGTCATAGGCTAGGCTATCAGGGTTTTATGCTTGGAAAGTTTTGATAAATCCTTTGCACTCCTAATTACGTTTCCCCTTCTTCTCAAGGTTTGCGAATCAAATTCTCCTTTCCACGTCATACTTTGTCAATTTAGAACCATTTGTTTGAACTTAAAAAGAGAGCTACTTTGCTGTGAATCCAAGCGTAAAGCACATAGCCTATGGTCCTTTATATCGTATAAATTGCATTTAATCTCGCTATCCTATTCCTTTTGAGTGATTGCCTCATATAGGTGTACAACCTACAATCAAAACTATAATATGTATACTATGGAAATAAAATAAAAAAAAAAACCGTCTTTGCTAGACCAGTGGCCTTGGGCTCCCTTCCTGATAAAGTATCTGTTCATTTTCTGATCAATATGTCAGAAAAGAAAGCAGTATCTCTGTATAAAAGCTAGCTACGAGACACATAGCTTTAACCTTGATTGGGATAGGCCTATACTCTATTTTTAAACTTGTATATTGGTTGGTATTTAATGACAGGTAAGCTACAGAAATGACAATCACAAGATAGGTAAACATTGCTGAAAAGTACTAAAAAGGAGACGGGAAGGCGATGCCCTTGTGCCTGGGGACTACCTCATTAGGTACAAAAAGCATTTCAATTTGACATTTATGTCCAGGATTAATGCTACTGAAATGTCAGAGGGACACGTGACGTCTACTTTGCAAATGAAGTAAAATCTGAGATTAGTAACAAGATTCCTCAAATACATCGACGAATTTATCTTCGTCACCCTCAAAGACATCAAATCACTCGACAAAGATCTGTTTGAACACATGTCAACTTATCTCCATGAAAAATAGAAATAAATTTAAAGTACCCTTGTGGTTTTCCAAGAGATATTTCAAATGAACTCATGTTGAGAAGTTTTCCACCTTGAATAAGGTTGTATTTCCCCACTGAACTAATTTGTACTTGTACTCCAAAACTGACAAAAGTGTGCTTTAAATCAGGGAGCACATTCATAATTAAATCGCATCTGAGAGAGGCTTTTACTGTCAAGAGACAGCAAAATTATGAATTGATGTCTTCTCCGTCGAGAAGCGACATTTCCTTATAATTGTGGGATTCTCTAGACATACTTTCCAGGCAAACTATCAACAAACAATGTATTTGTAAATTGAGTTGGAATGTAGAGCGGTACTGCATATTCTTATCCCTACTTTTAGACCTAGCCTTCGGTATTTTGATATTCTTTGACTTTTCCATTGACTAACTAAAGGTCAAATGCAGACATTTCGTAAATGACAAAGTCAGATGAAGAGAGCAATTTTCTCATAATTTTAACACAGTCACCGAATACATGAGAAAGCATTGTCACGCTTTTCCATTTTTCAGATATTCATTCAAAGACGACGTAAAAGTGAAAGAAGTAAAAAGTTAAAAAAACAAAATCCACCACAGGCTTTAGAGCCTGTTGTTCAATGAAACTTCTTTTCACTTCAAGATAAAAAGGATACCAATTCGCAGTTGGTCTGCCGCAGTCAGTTTTCTTTTATGTATGTATTTATTAAGTTCATAGGGTAGGATAATTCGTGGCACATATAGTTACAAGTGGCACATAGTTACAAGTGAAGACGAGGGTAGATAACAGTTCGACGGCTGTATCAGTGAAACAAGTACGGAACGTTCACTTGGATGGACAATTCCCCCGCCGAAGTGTATTCAACCTAATCGCTGGCTTGGAAAATATTTTCAAGTTATTTCGCTTTGCCATTGCAACAGATTCTCATACCCTGTACAGTCAAAACTGATAACACAATAGCTTAGGCGGTGATCCTGGGTGACAGGGGGATGTGTCCCCCATTGTTTGAGAAATCGGCCATTGACTTGGATTTTTTACACAGTAATTAATATGAAAATGGGGTCATGTCCCCCCAATATTGAGAACAAATCGCAGCCCTTGGAGTAGCATATGTCCAACTTGATTTATCAGGAGTAGTTTTCAATAAAAGTAAGCTAGTGCCTTGTTCCCGACTGCAATTGTTCTGTGACCCGATGATTGTAAGCTTAGAAAGGCCAGAACTGATTTCGATAAGTTGGTGTCAATGGGACGAGTTCAACTCAAACAGCACTCTGGTCAATCGGGGCACTAAACCAGAATATCGTCAAGTATTTGACTATAAAAGACTTAAAAATAAAGTGTTAAGCATAACAAAATACATCTAGTCAAATGCATGATCAGAATCCGGTTTTAAGTGTCCAGTTGATCAGATTGTGTTTAAGTGCGAACGTTTATCGAGTATATTTGAACACGAATCTCCTCGATACCACATTAAGAAGTGACGTAATTGTTAATCAGCGTCCAATGCTCGTAAAAGGTTTATTCAAATCTTTGAAAACTCTAAAAGGATCACCAACCAGATTCTTTCCAAACATTTGACTACATTTGGCTCCAGTATTAATCAAATTAGTTCATTTTGGACCAAGAATTAGTGTATAGTCGATTTTGAAAAATCTAAGCCAACTGTTTGACAAAAATTTCGATTTGTGTCCGTTGTGACTAGATTGTTTGACAGTGAGCGTATGGAAAGGCCGGTTATACTACAAGGACATAAAGCAACCATTTGGGTACGTATGCGTGCTACAGTCTCACTACATTCAGGGTTACATTTAACCTGGACTGGGGTTACTGATTATCTAATCATGTTTTGCTTCAATGTAACCAAGAAATCAGTAAAAAAAAATATCTTTTCCTATTTACATTGAAGACTGGTTGAAAATACTTTTCAAAAATCTACATTTTTCTGGTTGAATTTTGACCAGGATGTGGTTGAGTAACCAGTCACCGCAGTTCTGGTGGAATTTAATCGGGGTATTTTGTACTAGTCTGAAAACCACCACAGTGAAATGAAACATTTTCAGTGATTATTCTAGTAAAGGCTGTAAACTCACAGATTAACGGCCTTTATAATCAGGTTATAAAAATAAAAGTATCACAACTGAATTGCGAAATTGTCATTGTACCCGGAGAGATCGTTTGAAGAAAAAATTGCTTAGTTGAAGCAGAGAGTTGCCACTATAGGGCAAAATGAGAACGATTTAGTTCAGCAGGTCTGGAGTATAAGGGAAATCTAAGGAGGTAATGAAGTCTTCTTATTTTTTTTGTTTTAAAAATGTTGTAAATTAAAGTCCGAGGGAAAAATAAAAAGTGAATAAACAACGTTAATTAAAAACAAAGTTCTAAAGAATTAAATTCAGTGTAACAGTGAGCAAATGTAAACTCCCACAATATTTGAAATACAAATCGCGCAGTTCCCGTGCCATAAAAGAGTAAGTTTACATATAAATGAAGAATAATACAGGTCACATTGCCTGCTTTAAGGCCACGCTGTAATGTAACTAGTATGGACGACAATTTCCGTTATTGGCAAACTGTGAATGCATAAGTCTTAAAGATTTTTGCTTTTAATGGATAACCTTATTTTAAGAAAACAGTTACAGGACTACCACCTCAAATATTTTGCACGTGACAAAGTAGGCTAATCGAAATATAACATAAACTGAAGTGAACTTAGAAAATTTATAAATTCCTAAACAATTTATTCTTGAAGAAAGACCTGACATAAAATTGTGATCTTATCTTTTTTAACTACAACCGACCGTTTGGACAGCCTTTACAATCTCTTTGCGTTTTCCCCCAACAAGTTCCCGTCAAACAACCGTAAAATTAAAGATTGGTACCCCCTTGAAACAGTAGAATATCCCTCCTGCCTGAAAAACTCCTACACGATACTGTTACTGCTGCCTACTCCAGTAGCCATGATACAAACATGATTGTTATCGGGCAAGCGAAATTGACCGGAGCTTGATTGTTTGACCTCCGGGCGAAGATTTACCACTAATTCTGTGGGATATGATTTCCGATCTCAAAGGTGTAAAGTTCTCGTTAAAAGTAAATTGCTTTCTAACAGCATTGTCAAAATGTCAAAATGGTTCAAAGTTTAAAATATTTAACTCTTCGTTAAGGAAGAGGCACACTCAGTTTGTCCCTACTTCGGTGTAGCAGATGTTTATCGATAAATTGTTTTAAGTTCTCTGTTATTGCATGGGCAACACTGTTGTTGTGAAAGTGTTTGGTTGTTTGTTTCTTATGGGATTTTTTGTCGTGTTATTGCTATTCTACCTTGTACAAATATGTAAATTGCTTATGTGAGACGCCCTTGCTGTTTGCATTTTGAAACTGCTTTTTAGAGAGCAATTCTTGTAGAGGGAGTAGAGGGTTGGGCGTTTGCTTATACTAAACAGGCATTTTCGTACGATCAGAGTCCTTGTTTTAGTGTTAAGTATCGGTTCCTCTTTTCCAGCCACGTCCCTGCTATATCTTGGGGACTTAAACCTACACGCTGTATTTTGGTGTCAGCGGTGGGATGAAGTTTCTTGAAATCGTATTACCTGTTTCCATACACATGCCATCTCTATAGCAATTCTGTACTTACGAGGTGTGTAAGTGTAATCATATGGGTACGGGACCATTTAGATTTCGGGGCACAATTTTTTGGCCTGAATCTCTAGGCCCTTTATAAGGAATTTTGCACGAATTTCTACAGACTCTTCCCGAATTTTTACGGATTTTAATCGAATTTTGGGGTTGGGGCTGTCCATTTGTGCGTGTGTGTGGGGGGGGGGGGAGGGAGAGTGCTTTGTATTCAGACTGAGGACCTACACAATGGATTTCAGGTCTTCAGAAGGAAGCTCAACAGAATTCTCACGTCCTCGGGAGTTTCAACAATAGATAGTACATTGTTAAAGTTAGGGTTAAGGAAGCAAACAAAGGAGATAACAACGAGATCCCCGGTTTGTATGTTAAAACAGCTTGTGTGTGTGGGGGGGGGGGACACACCCTTCTTTACTCATATGGGCGTAAGGTCAATACAAACGGAACCACCATTTTTATACACATATTGATTTTATGTACGTATGTTGTCTATATTTAACGTATCTATTGATTAGCTATCTACTATTAACATGTTTATCGATTCCATTTATTTGTGTACTATCTTGTCCGTGTACGTATACTATCTGCAGGTTTTTTGATTTTGCCTAACTGCCGACTTATACACTGAAGTACAGGTTTTGACTTCAAAATAAATATATATTTCCACGTGTAGTGACTTCAAGGAAGTAAGTTTTCACTTACACCAGTGGCTTAGCCAGAATTTCTTTGTTGGGGGCAAGACTTTTCTCAAGGGGGGGGGGGGGGGCAATCAAAATAAGCTTTCTATGCACTTACTGTACTGAAGCTTGGGGCAGCGTGCAGCAGCATGTCAAATGTACATTGTACATGACTATGGTACGGTATATGAGGATACTACATGCATGCAGTTAAGCTATGCTTTGACAAATTAGACCAGAGCACCGTTAGTTTGTTATTGTTTTCAGTCAAATCGTACCTGCCAACTGGCCGAATTAATTAATTGCCAAGCTGGTCATATTTATCAAAGTTTGTATGCAATGTAAACGTATTTTCGTCTGTCAAAGAAAACTCTTCCAATTTTTCTTTTGAACACATTAATTTGGGGGGGGGGGAGGGGGAGAATGTGTTACAAAAATAATTTTAGGGTCAGGGCCCCCTGGCCCCCAAAGCTGCGCCACTGACTTACACAGATCCTATTCAATTTTGTTTCTTTTTTGGTGAGTTCGCTAAATGAGAAGGCTGTTGTAGTATTCAGTTGTACTATATATATAATGTAAGTGCTGTACTGTGCTGGATTGCATTATACTGTATTGTACTCTGCTGTGTTGTATTGTAATGTACACAACTGTATTGAATGGCATTGTTGTACCCCGCCTTGTATTGCATTCCATTGTATGGCAATGCATTTCATTGTATTGTGTCGTATCGTCTCGTGTTGTATCGTACTGTTTGAGATGTTCGCAGTATTATAGAAACCTGGAATGAAACATTTTGAATCTAAACATATTTGGTTCCTAACGGAATTCACTCTTGGTAAGCGTGCAGTTCTAGAAAGTCAATCTTCCTACGTAAAGGTCACAAAAAGTTGGCCTCTTCCCTACAAAGAAACACATTTTTTAAGTGCATTGATTTCATAGTATATCCCACTAATGTTCAAAGCTTTGTTGTTTTTAAGTGTGTATCCTGTCTGATTATTATCTTTGTGCCATAATGTTGTGTGTGTCAATTTTATGTAACACGTACCCTCTTCTTTAGTAATATCGAGTACCTGTTTTAATATGTACGTATGCTAACTGTCTCTTCAATGACTTGTATCAATATTTGCTAATTTTAATGTAGTTACGGGTAGTGATTATATGATATTAACTTTTTCATGGATAAAGCATTTCAACCATGTAACTACATGCTATATAACATTTAAGTATGGATAACCTACATAAACGTAGAGAGTAAGTGCAGATTAATGTAACCTCCATTAACCAACATCATTAACATATGCAAGGCCGTTACCAACTTTATTGTAGAGAGCAAAATCCGTAAAGAAACATTCATGGCATGGAGACAAATTATTCTAAACACTTTACATCTCATCCTTCTAATCTGCTAATGCTTTTTGACCTACGCTGGACAAGGTTTGTTGTTGTTATTTGACCTCCCTACGCCACCTCCCTGACTTCACTGTGTCTGAGTTGCTAAAGCAATCGACAAACAAATTATGAGATAAACTGATTCTGCTAAATAGTCTTTAAATTCCAGGAACCGCCTCATCTGGTCGGTAAACCGCGACGGTCAAGAGAGGATGCTGTTGAATTGATAGAGGGACTGGGCATAAAAGCTACGACCAATGTAGGAAGTTGTCATCCATTGGTAACTATACCTGAAAAATGTTCCCCTAATGTACCTCACAATATCAAGTTTGTGTGAAATGCAGGATTGATTGACACATCTCAACGTAAGAAGATGTAAGCGTCAATACAAAACACCTGACAAATTGAACCATAGTACAAGTTTAAAGGGTTGTTGATTTAATCCGACAAGAGATGTATGGCTTGCTCAAGTATATCCCTTTTAATGATGCTTCTGTCAGTTTTGTCACCCTCGTTACAAGTAGTTACTACAAAAACGTTTCCTCTGCTGAGAAGAAATACTTGCCAAAGCTAACTTTGTACATGTTTGGAAAACTTGTTTGCTTTTAGGGGAAGAAACTCTGGCGTCCACAGAGAGATATTCAAGTTACTTTCCATCAGCTTTGTAAGCGATAGACCTGAAAAGAATTAGTTAGTTTTCGATGGAGTATAAAATTTTATCCGGACCACTAGACAGTGTCGCCAACTCCTCCTCATCATCATGTTTGGAAAACTTGTTTGCTTTTAGGGGAAGAAAATCTGGCGTCCACAGAGAGATATTCAAGTTACTTTCCATCAGCTTTGTAAGCGATAGACCTGAAAAGAATTAGTTAGTTTTCGATGGAGTATAAAATTTTATCCGGACCACTAGACAGTGTCGCCAACTCCTCATCATCAGCCCTACTTTTAGTTTCAGTAGGATTGACAGCTGGTAGCATCTCTTTCCTCTGGAGGGCTTTCCATGAGAAACTTAAGCTTTAACGAAACCCAAAGGCCCTATAATAAGAAAAGGTAGCCATAGACAAAATGTAGAAAGGTTCGATGGAATGCCCTCGTTCATTTCATCTGAAGGATAAGCTCTATTCTCTAAGCACACATTTAGAAAGAAAGATTTATGTTGCTCAAACTTTCCTCGATTAATGTTTCAAATATGAGATTAAAAAGTGACATTTAAGATAATTCATCTCAGGTATCGATATCACGAAAGGTGGAAAATGTCACGGTCCTCGTTAGTTACAGCAGTTCTCTAGCGATTTCGAGGTAGCCTTGAATGCTCAGTTACTTGGCTTTCGGGAAAAAGAGGAAAATGACTGCATTTTATGTTGATTACTCGAAATATGGATGAAAAGGAAAGATGACACACACTGCTTTTATTCGGGAGCCGATAAACGGGTCTAAAAATGAAGATTGTTGGTAATGAAGTGGGAAAAGATCTTTAAGTAAATACATGAATCGACAGTCTTAACGATATAATCGTAAATGTGCTAATAAAGCTTATATTTAGCACATTGAGGAAGTAGTTTCACTTGCCTCAACGCTCCGTTGGCACTATTAATGTACTGACATTGCATTGCTTTGCAGCTTATGACCTTACTGGATCAATGTGAATATAATTTTAAGACATCGGATGTTTTCTAAAAAGTTTGACAAACAAATGAAAGAAGTGTAAATCGTACCCAGGAACGAAACTTGCATGTACCTCCCGAACACTTAAGCCTTTGTTACAAATAATCAAACATTGTGCAAAACTATTATATAAATGTTCATATGAAATTCAACGATGAAAAGAGCAATCCAACAATATAATTTTTGTAAGAGGTTCCGCTTTGCTTCTAAACGTTACCCTGTTTCATGGCTTGGAAATCGTTTGTCCACGGACAATTAGATGGCTCGAGGACGCAAAAAGGAATGGAAATTGAAGTTTTGCCATTGAATCATATAAGTTAAGAAGCTTTATTACAACAGTAATTAAATTAAATATTCAACCAACTGGACGGATCACAATAATCCTCATAATTGAGATTATTAGGAAATATTTACAAAGCAATGAACCAAATCTTTGTAACACCTTCGAAGAAATACATATAAATATACCGACGCAATATCAATTACCTCCTAATTTTGGTCAAAGTGTTTGTTATATAGTGGGCAGTGTTTAGGATAAAACCAATTAAACTCTTCAGAATAAGTATAACCACTTGAAAAAAATGACGCCACAACCTCATCTCCAACTTGTTTATCAACCGCGAGTCAGTCAAACGTTTTTATGTTTTGTAGTTCTTAGAAGGAGTGCTAAAAATATCTCACTTAGATTAAGAAAAAGCTCATCGGAATTGAAATAAGATAGACCCTATAACGAAGATAAGACTAATGTCAAGACTTTGCTGTTAGTTGCATAATCTCAGGGCTCATGAGAACGACTCGCCTGTCAATTCTTGTTCACCTCTCTCAATGCAATGGCATTCTGGTGCTTAACGGCAATTGAAACTGTCGAGAAGGAGTCTGTAACTTTAACAAAGTATCATGATCGGTGTTTAAGGGGCTCGTAAGTTATCCGACACGTTCCTCCTAAATCCTGTGTCATGCATTTCCTGTTAAGGCTAGATGGTTCTATTTTTAGAAACTTTGAGTGTAAGTTTTGATTAGAAAAGACAACCTGTTTGCTAAAGCTTAAAGAATTCAGAAGATAGATGACATTGTGCTGCCTGTAGTTTGTGTAATGCCCCTTTGCTATCATTTCATCAGTAAACTTTCGTACATTTGAATATCCACTAAAAAGCATGGAAGTTTTTTTTTTATAATGTGAACTAAACGTCCGAACACTCTTCTCAAATCCGCATCGCGAATAATTTGTTTACTAAACCTTCCAAGTTTTCAAATAATGCAGCATTCAGCATTTTTATGGGTAAAATTTTTGGGAAGTAAAGTTAATGCCAGATTTTTTTATGGTGGGACTGAATTGTTTAATAATGATAACAGTTTTATTCTTTCTTTACCATGTTGTTGGGAAGTAAAGTTAATGCCAGATTTTTTATGGTGGGACTGAATTGTTTAATAATGATAACAGTTTTATTCTTTCTTTACCATGTTGATGCAATGAACACACAATATGGCACTTTAATGTTACCTTAATTTATCAGGGCAGCATGCCATTAAAGGAAGAACATCTTGAGTGCTTACGAGACTTAACAGTACCATGGTTACAAAAAAAAAAACAGTTATGTAAAACTGTTTAACTATGAATATAAGCAAGTCCTCCCAAACGTATATATATAAATATTATATGTATATAACTTTATATCTTGATTATGTTTCACTGCATCTTTTATGATTTCCTCATTTTTGTTATCTGGTGTGATGCTTTTAATGTTAATATATATATATATATATATATATATATATATATATATATATATATATATATATATATATATATATATATATATATATATATTTCTCTAATTCGGCACTTAGGGGGAAAGTTGTTGTTGAAAAGTCGACCTTAAGGGGAAAAAAATTTTCGGGTGAAATATAAGTTTCGCCTTAACGTTTCCACACACTTTTTCTATAGGAATACGTAAACTTACAAGGGCGCCCTCTTAGATTTACAAACTAGATGTCATTACTTCAAAGTTGTCAAATTTACGGACACCTAGCTGTTAACACGAACGGATGGCTGGCCATTGAAATAACGTTAATCATATGTTTAGACGTTAGGGCGAATTTATTTCTTATGTATTTTATTATCTTTTTTTCGCCCTATGTACAAGCAGATATAACAATTTCCCCTTAAGGTGGGAATTAGCGTTATAAATATATATATATATATATATATATATATATATATATATATATATATATATATATATATATATATATCTGAAACACACCACTTTGCATGGAATGTGTTAAACCCCTTTAAATCAATACTGCAATACGCGACCCAAGATGGATCAATACGTAGACATGTTGCGACAAAACAAAAAATATTCCGTGCCATCATCGAATATCACGTAATTTAGGTCACTTGCATGATATAAAAACATGTATGGAATATACACACACACAAACATCAAAATTGACATCACAAAGGGTACATTCTATTTGATCGAGTTTGTATGAAATTGTTCATGTGGAGAGTTCGTGCGGTGTACTTCGTGCAGTTTTAGCCTGTCATCTCAACCTACTTTCAAAGTAAGAGACGTAAAAATGTATGATGAAATGAGACCACAAAATAAAATTTATTTTGTAAAAAAAGGAATTCTTCCTTTTTATAACATGAACAAGCACGACACATGATCTTCGTTTCATTTGAGACTTTTCCACTGACACAACTGGCGAACAGTTGTATTTAAATATATTCCATTCTCACTTTGGGGCCTGCTGCGGTGGCTCTTCGGGACTGATCACCCATCATGCAGTGCTCATAGATTTGACTGTAATGACATAATCAGCTGAGATAAGTGCAACGGAATACATATTTGTTTCTTTACTCAACTCATTTTCCGCGCTTGTTTTAAGAAAGAAGATGGACAAACATTACGATGAAACAAATAACAGCACGAACGGGTAATTCATACGCTCAACTGAGCACAGATATTACAGTAATAATTTTTCATAAATATTTAGATGCCCACATAATTATGACTCATTCGTGATAAAATATTGTACGACAAGTTCTGAATGGTTAAGGAAAAATATCACTTCATTTCTTTTCTGGTTTTCTTAGTTTATACCGTTGGATAGAAACGAGCCTTACCCCAGTGCTCGTCTGATCAAAACTTATTTTTAAGAGAAAAACTCAGAAAGCTATTAAAACGGAAGTGATACCCTAAGGTGTAACAAGCCTACAAATGTTTTCACCATTAGCTTTCAGTGGAGCAGGGGCACCGAGGGTCTTCGATAAGACAGGCGACAAGGTTCTCCTCAATGTACCTCTTTCCCTTATCATTAGTTACACTCAACAACGAGTGACTAGTTTCGAAAGTAACTGTGGCACGATATGTAACGTTCGACTTTTTTCGTTCAATTGCATTCGAAACATACATCCTTGGGGTATCCCCGTCAACTTCGTGAGGTACACAGATACCGCTTCCTCCTGGATGACTAAATGGGCAGAGAGACTCGATAGGACAAACTTTGTTAAGTCATCCTTTGTAATTAAAAACGATAGTCAATGAATTGATGGTTTTTGTAGTACACATATCTTTTGGTTTTGTGTATGCTACTTCCGTTTTCACTTATCGATATTGGATCGATATCGTCTGAAGTTGGTATCTGAAATATCGGATATCTGTAAAAGCCAACATTGCTGATATCGGTCCAACGAAATAGTATGGATGATGCAGTGCCAACACTACACATCAAAATGGGATATCATGTGTGAATAACCAGATAACCGGAGGAAACTTTACTGCTAAAAATGAGATGAAGATACCGTTGAACAAATAAGGTAAAAATTATGTGAATGGATCTATCCTTTAGCGTATTTTCTTTTTCCATCAAATTGTTTCATTGTGTAACAAAATACTAAGAATGTGGAGCGTGTTTGAAAAGGTAAATCTCATTAAATTTTCAAATAAGAAGCTAAAGTGATGCAGAAAACATCTCTCGGCTTTATTAAAAAGGCTATGAGGGAGAAAATTCCATTATGTCAAAGATAGTAGAGTATGCTTCAATTGACTGTCACTACACAAACATACGATACTGCTGGTGGAGCAATTTAGTATGTAAGTGATGCAGAATGGTAGGGTGAATGGTGTCACATCCATAGACAAGTTTTTATGTACAGATTGAGGATGTTTTAACAAAATGTGTCCCCACCATCTGCCATCTTGGTAAGTCTAATGTTCGGACTTACTCAAGTCATTTCAGTTAACAGTGAGAAGAAACAACCAACAATCGGTATGGAGAATTATGGCAACTTTAGTCATCGTGCATTTTGTCTGACATGTTACAGATTAATATTCAAAATAAGATATAAGTGAACGGCCAGTTGTATTGTTGTAGGCTAGATAAAGTCTAAGCAAACTAATGACGTGACTGAAGCAGAAATTAGCGTACTGTTAAGATACTATGCATGCTTCATTGGGTAACCAAGATGGCCAACTTGGCGACATTGTACTAACATCCCCGTTAGTTACTAATGACGTGACTGTAGCAAAACTAAGAATAATATGTAGTTACGACACATGCTTCATATGTGTTGCAAAATGGCCGACCTTGTGACTTTCTGCTGAACCCAAGTTAGTATACCCGGTCTACACGTATGAGGTCAGTGGTTACAATTGAAAACATTGTACTTCACGGAAAGTTGTTGCAATCAATACTTGGGCACGCTACTTCATTAACGAAAAATACATTGGGATGATAAAACGAACGGTTTCAGTATTTGCCTTGAAGTTGGCCCTGCGCACGATGTAAATGTAAAACTGAAGGCATCATTGTTCAATAATGTTGATCTAATGATAAAAAAATGAAAACAGATATGTTTATCTGAATGTAGCTAATGCTCAGTTTGGCGAAAAAGATGTAATTTACAGTCGGAAAGACAAAAATAAGCATATCAAAGACAATCCTGAAATTTACATAACTGAATGAAACTAGAAATAGTTGCCTATTCTCTACTTGACAATTACATTAAAATAACATCAGCTTTTTAGTATTTTTTACCATTCGTACATGCTAAATTTTTAGTCATAGTTTTTGGCCCTTTTTCAGATTTCTTTGACAGCTCTCGGCTAGTTTCTTAGACTAATAGTTTTCCCACGGGATCAAATGGGTATGTTGACAGCAAATAACATCCCAAAAAGTGTAAAGATTGTAGTATATCCTCTCAAGCTATAATGCAACTTTCACACTAAAGTGTATTATTTTAATATACGCGAAAATGAGAGATATGACCAAGACAACCTTAGAGACTAAATGGTTTTCACGCTTAGACGTTTACTGCATAGCAACAGTTTGACCTTAAAAGATTATTGTTTAAAATCAGGTGGAAATTGCCAAATGTAGAAGTTTTCTGGGTGACATGAGCAAATAATGACGTCACGTTTTATATAATAGAAGAAAGAGGATTTTTGTCAAACGTTCACAGAATATGAAAGAAAATATGATAATACCGAAGTAGTTTGTATATTCGCTGATTGGACTGCATCATATATAACAAAGGGATATACACTTGTGTAATTCTTCATTCCCCGTAGACGTTATAAGGCTAATAAGAAATGTAATGAAAAGTTTATTGCAATGCCTTCAACTCTCGATGCTAATCCGATGACAAAGTAAACAGTTTTAAGTGTTTGGCAACAAATGGAACTACATAGCAATGTCCTATATAGGTAATTAACTTGAACTTTCAGAATGATAGCCACGTCATGTAATGTTCTTTGAGGTCCAAATGTTAATATAAATAAAGGGTACTACCTCCTTTTTCTGTCGGGTAAGCTAATCAAGATAGCAGAAGTTTTAAGTTCATTAAAAAATAAGGGAGCTTATAAAATTTTACTGGTACCTTTTTGGGAACCCAAATGTATCTGTCTTACCTACCGGAGTCAATTACATCTCTAAGTGTATATTCTTTAACGTCATTCAGGGACCACCACGGCATATCGTGCACACTGAGCTATATACAGTATGATTGACACCACGTTGTTTGATCACGTAATTACATTCTCGGTAAGGAGAAGTTTCACTGCTGGCTATAATTTATTGATCTCCCTGCTTGGTCAATGTCATTACACGTGTCTTTTATCTCCTCGTATGGAGTAAACCGGTCGATACTAAGGAAATATCGGTGTTCTTCCAACTATATGGCGTTTTTCTGTGGTTTCATACACAAACGTTACTTTGAAGTTCGTGGAAAAGACGGGCAATTTAATGGAAGTAAATTTTGGACTCAGTAAAATACGTGCAAGGACAGTCAGGGGTGAAATGTACATATGCATATTTATCATGAAATATGTCATCTATATATCAGATGTCATCACATATATATATATATATATATATATATATATATATATATATATATATATATATATATATATATATATATATATAGATAGGTCTGTTTGCGAAAGCAAACCATCATATATAACAACACACATGGGAGAGGGAGAAGGGGTTAATGATGATCTGAAGGAGTCAGTTTGAGTTCCTACCAGGCTCATTAGGCCAGAGACGTTTCTTCGTAAGCCTTCTTCAGTACAAATAATTATTTTCAATCTCACTGGTAAACTTGATATTCCTTTTTTAGAGTAAGCTTGCTTTACATAATTTGAAAGTCAGGTGCCAGTAAGAGACAAGTTGATTCCTTGTAAGGAGATTAAGAAGAAAACATGCATGGGCTTTTTGCTCACGTGACAAAATCGTCAACCATGATGCTCACATCTTTAAACTGAATGAGACGTTAATTTGATAAGAATAGGGAGAAACATATGTGTGCGGGCTGTAAGGATCAGGGCTCGGGGAGGCAACCTCAATGTGGGCAGAAAATACGTCCCCATTCGGGCAAACTTGTGATTACAAAATCATTGTAAACGGAGTTTCGGGCAGTAAAGCTTTCAAACGCTTAACGCCTTTATTAAAAGAACGTAAAACGTACTAAGATACGCTTAGTAAGATAATGAAATCATTTCTCAGTTAATTTAAGTTTGAACCTTTAAATGGTGTTCTAATTCCATGATCGAAAGATGTCATGCAGACCCAATGTTTTCAATCACATGACCCATGTTAACATGCTGTAATTCAGATGAAGCAGCAGCAGTGGAGTTCAATACAGATGTATATCGGAATCTCTTGCGAGACAGGGTGATCACCGACTTAACGATTGTTATGCTGTGACGTAGTCAACAAGAACGTCGCTCTATGGAAATGTACACTAGATGGCCGTTTAACGTAACCTCATTAATTATACACTGAAGTGGTTTCGTGACCTCACTGGTAGTACTGTGTACGAGATGAGTTGCAAGTGATAGTACTTTACACGTAAAAATAATACGATTGTCTCAACGTAGTCTGAAGAGGGAGGGAGAGGGTTGCGAATTTCTCGTTCCCTAAAGCTACAAACATGGCATAGATTTGAAATACATTATCAATGCCTGTTCTATAAATGGAATCATCATTTAAGTACAACAAACGTCGTTGGATTCCACGATATGTTTACAGCAGGGAAATGTGTACACATTGAAGAAGCTAGTTTGCCAGTAACATATATAAGGGGGGTTTACTGTACATATTCATAAATGTCATCGAACCCATTATTCCGGTTTACCTTCCTTCAAAAGTCCCAAACGACCAAGGCCGTTTGACAGACAAAGAGAAGACAAATGACCGGTATCAATAGACAACCAATGCATAAAATAGCTGACATAAGTCAACATAAAAGCCAGAAAACAAAGCAAAAGGTTGTAGATGTTACTGGCTTCTTGATGGAAACAAGCACTGTCTACATGCAATACAATGTCACACAAGGGCCTAGGGGTTATTGACATCTTTGATGACGTCATAGCTAACATATTGACCAATCGTTTTCACATAAATCCAATCACTCTTCTGCATGTAAGTAAATAAAATGGTCATACATTCCAATGAATGATCATTCTAACTTGATAATAAACTTTTCACATGTTAATCCAAGTTTATGTTTTTTCCATTGGAAGGGAAAAGAAAGCATTCCTATTACTGTGTAGATTATTACCCTTAACTATGACATTTGTCATGTCTATGTCAACTAGTTGTTGTCGTTACAGCTTTCTTATGGACAAATTCTTAATTCTTCTACACCTTTAAATTTTGTTGCATGCCTGTACACTGGAAAAAAGATCATTTATAGCTACTAAAATCACTACGCGGGATTTTATCCATCGTTTTTGCCTAAAATTCCACATTTTAAAAGCATGAAGAAGTAACTAACTTGATTTTACAATTACTTTTGCATTATCTCTAAACTTCAAAGCTGATTTAGACACGCAACCGTCATAAAATATGTAGTGAAATATTCTAGTATACAACTATTGCGAAAAGTCACAAGGGGTTAGAGAAAACTCCAAAACGCATAAAGTGTTACTCAAAATATCTTACCGTCTTTCCAATACGGAATACAATTAAAGTTCCTTCCATGATATAGGCACCTTCAAATATAGGATTCCAATCCGACAGAAACCAAGGCAACTAACAAAATATTAAGTAGCATTCACTGTAGTATTGCTTATTCCAATCTGACAGAAGTACACGATAAATGGTAATTTCACTTTATAAACTAGCTCTCTCACATGCTACTACTTCCGTGGATGTGTCTGTTTGCCAAGTTGTCTGTTTGCAAATACATGTGTGTCCTCATGGCCATATCTTATTGCTTGAATTTTCCAGTAAATTAAAGCGGGAGGAGCTTAATTAGGGTGGGCGGAGTTAACCATGTGACGTCAATGAGAAACGCCAATTTTCATTCATTTACTTGTGGCAACTGCAAGCACGGAAGATCTGGGAATTTAGTTAACATCAACACTGCCAAACAGCAAGGGTGTTTTAATAACAACTTTTGTTGTTTTTTATGTCGCAAGATTGGGTTATACTTCTCTTGTCTTGCTTACGTATTTGTGAAACAAAATGTCAGATATTCGCACAATTCTGTAAAGGGAGCTCATGACAAATACTAAATGTAAACAGACCATAAGCATGATAATAGCGAACCTTTGTTAATAAAACTGTAGAATCACTGAAATTTGAAAAAACATCAAAGACTCAAATCACTCAATATTTGAAGAAATGCTATCAAAGATTTGATAGGAATCATGACTTTTCCATAGAAGCAAAGAAAAGTGACTAAATAAAGAAATAAATAAATAAATTGAATAATGAAAACCAAATGAAAAAATCCATCAAAAATCACCCTGCTCATACAAGCGTAACAGTTCAGTATTATATTTGAAAATAGCCAGAAGAGACATATCCAAGGAATTAGGAACGGGTCCAAAACATCTGGAGGGCAGCTCCTAAAAAAGGGGCGTCTATTGGGGCAAAGTCGACCTCAGCGTAACCATAGTTCGGGTTGGGGTTTTGAAAGTTTCTGAATTCTAGGAAAATCTGGCATTGCAGGGAAGCAGTCCGAAACAAACCTGTCCCTATATAGCGTTACTTCTATCATGCGCAGAGCAATAACATGGTGAAAAGGTGCGTCGGGCATAGCTTATACGAGGCCGTCGTTTCTTGTATTCGCTACCGATAGGCAAATAGCTAACAGGCATTATTAATAAAAGATAAAGTTCGTTCTTGGGGAAAATGCAGGAAAAGCATTAAACGTTTTCTTTATCCATACCTACTGACCTAGTGCAGTGAAGATAATCTATACACCCAATACCAGTATCCAGAGTCAATACAAGATTAATACAATAAATGTGCGAGTACATGTGAGGAGTCTCTGGTATGAGAAACTTTTTTCACATGTACACGAGTAGGCGAGCTTATGCAAGGAACAATTGATTATGGACTCCCGTACGAGTACGTGTCTTTTTCACCTGTACACAAGTATGCGAGTTCATGTGGGTTCTGGAACGAATGCGTGTCTTTTTCAACTGTACACGAGTATGCAAATAAATGTAAGGAGCCTTTTGTTATAGGTTCTAGTACGACACGAGTATGCGAGTAATTGTTAGGAGTCTCTGGAACGAGTATGTGTGTTTGTCCCCTGTACACGAGAATGCGAGTTCATGTAAGGACTCTCTTGTTATGGGTTCTGATACGAGTTCGTGTCAAGTTCGCCGGTACACGAGTGTAAAATTTTACATTAGCATAACGCCTAAGTTACAAAATCAGGGAAATGTTCTAAGAGTAAAAATCCATTCTCGTGTGAACGAGAACAGGCGATGTGCCAAAGCGTCAGTACGAGTATATACTCACTGCAAATCTGCCCAAGACTCATGCCATTTTCAAATCAGCACATATAACTACACAAGGGATGTACATTTTACCTGCTTCTTCGACTTAAACTCGCAGGCTGCATTTCTGGCACCAATTTTTGACTCCTGTCAACCATCCCATTCTGACAAGCAACTGTTCAAATATGTACTACTGGTCAGAGGAGTGATCGAAATTCTTCATGGGGGTGGGGCAAAGATTACGAGTGCTATTTTGAGTAAACTTTTGCAAAACTGCACAATCCCGCGAACTTACTGCATGTTACTGCTATGTGAAATCATAGAGCTGCTAGTAGTAGCTCCATAGTGTAACACTGCTATGGCTCTTTCTCAACCATCAGTTCGGGAGAATCTACTTTTCTTCCAATCGGGAGAAAACTTGGTCATGGCGCCGCCATTTTGTCTATTTAACCCACAATCCCACGCGTTCTTTGTGTACATTGCCAGTGTCGAATGGGTTTTTGGACCCCCTTGCAAAGATTGTCGTTCTAATGTAATGGAATTAAATGTATATTCGGAAGGTTTATTGTCATAGCTAGAGAAAAGCCACGTCCTAATCGGTGGTTCACCACGCCGTTTTAGAGGTTTTGAGGGGTTTTCATTCTTGCTTAACCTTGTTTTTTGTTAGGTTGGCAAGCCTATACAATATCTTGCATAAGTTTTCTCCCGTTCGGGAGAATTTTGGTTTTCCCCCAAACGGGAGAATCTCCCGGACTGACCATATTAAACAGTTTTTCCCGGCTCCATCCGTTTTTTGAGCAAAATGCATGTTGTGATTTTCGCCAACTATTTTTAATGGCCCTCCAATGTCATTCAGGGTAAAAGGACACAGTTGTGGGGAAGATCCCATCCCTTTTCTGCTGTCTAATCCCCAACAACATATGGATTCTGCACTTCCTTTTCATTTTGTTTCCGAATGTATTGGAAACGTCTTCGGAAGCACCTTACTGACAGCAACCATCAATCTGTCGGTTACATAGTAAATAAACTATATAGTTAATCTGCCGTTTTCCTGTACTTATCGTGTAAAGTTGAGCGTATCATTTCTGCGAAAAAGATTCCTATCACTGATACAGAACCAAATACAATAAAAATTAGGTCTCTCAAGTGCGTGTAGCTGCTGCTTGGAAACCACTTTCGCGAAGACGCGTCTAAAATGAATGAATCGTTTCTCCCTAATCATAATATTTCCTGAGGAGAATTTGCTGATTTCCCGCAAAGTGAATTTTTGACATAGATTTTAATGACGTTTTGTTTTGTTACGTTCGTTACAGATCATTGAAAAAATAAACAAATTGTACATCAAGCTCTAGATAAAAAGAAGATAAGAAAACTTGAGGCAGTAGATGGTGAATATTTAAATCCCTTTCCTGTTTTAAGGCAAACCCCGCATGGCTTCATAATAAAGGAACAGGAAACAGCACTTCAATGAGACGGTCTTGCCCACGAGGTTCTTATTGGACTAAAGATGGAACAGTCATGAATTCCGACAAGAACGGAAGAACTGTGATAAAGGTGCTAGTACTATGCGGAGTAACTTCAATTTCGTATTTGATTGTCAGTGTAGAATTGGATGCATTCAGTAGATTCCCTGGAACAGAATGATTAGCAGCTAAATTTACATACCTACATAGTATATAAACCCATTTCATCTACCTTACGTTTCGTTACACAAGGCAACACAAAAAGCCGCCACGTTGGGGGAGAAAGTGAGGCTCAGATGACCACGCCTTCACAAAGTGACCTATCAAACGAAGTTAGGCAGTGGTGTCACTGGTTCGCTTAGAATATATCGTGTGCATTGTCGCAAGTGCAAAGTTGTAGTACGTTAAGTGCACAAAAGCTTTCCACGTGTGCCTCTAACATTGTTGCTTATTTCATCAACAGGGAAAAGAAAGAAGATAACTTTGATTATTACTCTACCATTTAGTCCCAGACTTAAACTTTATAGCAATAGCCTTGATTCCCCAAAACGTTAACGCATCATTTAAAACTTGCATCATTTGCATCATTTAAAACTTGCATCATTTGCATCATTTAAAACTTGTAAATTTTAGGTAACCAAGCTCTTCACTAGCTACAACGTAGTGAAATTCTCTTGAAAATAACCGTATTCTTGACAATAAAGTTACCCATCGACCTAATTTTAAATTTGCTGTCGTGGTTTGAAACCTGTGAAAGTTTGTTGTACCACAGAACGCGATATTTCCCTTCACATCTTGGCAATTTAGATTGTATGTGTGTACACTAAAGTAGAAGTCCACTCTTTTGCATGATCTTTAAAGTTGACTACTAGTACCCACGTAAAATTGTTAACTTCTTACTAGCAATTTATTTTAGGCCTGTCGTTTTGTTGTCCCAAGTAGAGGCAGTGGGGCCACGCATTTTTATACAAATGACGTCACGCCTGGTTGCCAAAAGATCGTTTAGTCTGATTAAAGTTATGAAAGCTGTGCTATTTGCTTCCCTGAACTCAAAGCGCCTACCGCAGATGCAAGGAATTATTTCCATTCGTCTGCGTAACCAAGTCGTCAAAGTCACGCACTGACGCTTATGTGCGAATGCTCCACGTGACGTCACAAAACTCAGTTTTTACAAAGTAGTCTCTACAATATGTAGGCTATCTCACTCCTTACACTCTAAAAAAAGACGTGTTTATCAATTAAACACAATTTTTGCCCCCACTTTGGAAACATGTTTAATTCCTAAATACACATGTTTAATTCCTAAGCATTATGTGTTTAATTCCTAAACATTGTTAGTTAAATTCCTAAACATTATGCATGTGTTTAATTTCTAAACGTATTTAGATTGTAAACGTGTTTCCAAAGTGGGGCAAAAAGTGTTTAGAAAAGTGTTTAATTCCTAAACACTGTTTTTACAGTGTATAAGCCCAATGTAACACAGTTTTTTAAGACTTGTTCATCCTATGGAAACACTTTCCAGAATAAAAGAAATACACACGCACTCACATACAAATCTCTAACCCATTTATTGACAGTCTCCCCATAAAAACTTGGTTCACATTTGTCAAGGAACATTTTCCGTAAGTCTACATTACACGTAAAAATGCATTTTGGGACACAACCTTTGAAAAGTTCAAAACTGAGAAATCTCAAATACGCACTTTGTATAAATGCCGTAAGTGTACTTTGAAAACTTGAAAATGTAAATCATTTGTGTTCCGAAATGGCCTAGAATAACCTTTTCATTCATGAACTAAATTTTTCAGTACTTTTGATGTGAATGTGTTTAAAGATGTTTACGTGCTACTCAGGAGCCAACCACCTACGAGCCATAAATTCTCAGAAGAAATCACTTCAACGCAGTGTTTCCCATTTAAAACTCTTGTGTTTACCTCTTCACGGTGGAACGACAAGAGCAAATGTCACCTATTCTCCACTGGGCATTTAACGGAACGATTTAGACAAAGCACTTAACACGTTATCGACGGGTTCCATTTCACACATATTCATGCATAACACCTATTAATAAACATCACTTTTAGCAGGTGTAACACAAGCTTCAAAGTGAGCAAGCTGTGTCGTGAAGTATTTTGTATGAGTCAGTTCGCAGTTTTCTTTACTATGCTTTTTGTAGTATTGGCGAGTTGGGATTATTCCAGGTAACACCAAACTGGTCATTGGTATTTACGTCTTATCTGATGTGATTTATAAAGAGAAAACAATATCCTGGGTCTCTCCCCTCCCACTAGTTCCACTCTCAACAATATTCCGATAGTTGCGTATGTGGCCATTTTTTGCCCTGTGCTCTCTTAGCCCCCTCCCTCGTCCTCCAAGAAAACTTGAATCCATCTTTGAAATTTGAACTCAACCAAGTATCCCACAAATAATCATAAGCCTTTCATTTTGGAAATGCGTTTACATCTGCATCCTCAAGAGGGATCTCGAGGGAGATATGAAATAATATGTAATCCATCTTCAGGAAAATACTCTCTTTCCTCAACAAAGCAAAGGGGAAGAAAAAGTCACAAAGCTTCATTGAATCATAAGTTGTATTTTCCTTACTTTACAAATCTCTATTTTCGCTTATTCAACAGTATTTAGTTTTCGTTGATTCAACAGAAGGGTAGCATAAAAAAATTTTTAAAGGATTACAAATAACAATAACAACAGTGAAACAAAAAGACAAACCGTTTAAGAGTGGAAATGTCATTCTTCTCACTAGATTATAAACGTTTGTTGTCTCATTAATATGCATGATGATGCCACAAAAATCAAAAGAGACCGACTTAACACCTCTAGATCAACATATGTGGTATGGAAATTAACGTATTGCTTGTGATGTTACAAGCATCACCACACTGGCTGACATCACTCACTCAAGATGCTTTATTTTGACAAAAAATGAAGGATCATCTTCACAATATGACTAACTAATCGTTAAATATGGCTATTAGATGGCCCGCTCACAAACAGTGTTATTCGAATGCATATCCTTACCGATACATCCACAAATCCTCACAAAAAGTTGACTTTTTAAGGCACGATTTGTTTTCAACTGTTCGTAACCAAAACTGATATTTATAACAAGACTGCTTGGAAAGTGCCTTGACTTTCGGAAAAATAAGAAGACATTTTGTGTAAAGCATTTGAAGTCATCTGTGTTGAAAATCATCGTTTACAAGAACACGTGTAATGCATAAATTTTGCAATAAACCGGTCTAAAAAAACGTGAACGGAAAATGGATTTTGAAGGTCAAACATATTATTCTGGTTTCTATTATAGGCGAAATATTGTTGTGCAACATTATAACCAATAGTCTGCATTGTAAGCCAAACGATCTGATGAATTGGTTTTTGGTTATGGTAAATAACTTCATGGATAAGCTGTTTGTTTATTGGTTGTAACGATCACGTGACAATGCCATCTGAAGATGCCTATATTACGCCGTGTTAAGTGTAAACCCGTGTGATAGGATAATATTACATTATGGTTTATTATCATGTTTGCAGCAAAGTGGAAGGTTTCAAACAGCTGTCAACGCCCACGTGAGTTAAGCTTGAACCAATCCGCCTGCAGAAATAAAGGGTACACATTGAAAGGTTAGTTGTAATTTGTTTACGTGTTTTTCCACAAATGACCTGTTTTCGAGGAAAAACCGAATTAAGAAAGCTAAAATTCTTTGTTTGTCGATATGGTGTAAGGGGTGTAAGAGATTTCTTCCAAACACTTGCAAAAAGTTCCACTTCCGATGAAAATTAAAAGGTCAGTGGCAAATGAATAATTTAAGAAAATGATTCATTATTCTCGCATGGCTCTCCACATGACTTCTGTCTACGTCATCGTTATCGTAACTTCTAAGTTCCACGTAGAACTATGTCATTTATTGTGCCCAGTTGGCGATTGGGGTCTGAATACGCTATAGGAAGTGCACTAAAATTGTGTGTAAACTAATGAGAAATTCTGCCCATGGCTTTAATTTACAGTGGTCAGATACTTTTCGAGTTGGCTCGACGGAAACATTGTTATTTGTTCACCAGTCTCCAGGGTTTAAAGCGTCAAACTTGGAGGTGACAAAACTGATCTTTAGAAGCCCCATAATCATGTAACCTTGGGTTATAGTAGTAATTGCATGGATAGTCTAAAGAACTGTTTATATTGAGGACTTCGTTGTTTACTAACTGGAAGTCTTGGTAAATTCAGCTGGACATGACAAATTCCAGAGTTCTTACGTGCGGTAGATCAATACTTGCACACCTGTAAATAAAATGCAGCTAAAATCAGATTTTTTTGGACAGAACTATTCGATATATTAATATTTTATTAGATTCTATAACATTTTAGTGCGCTATAACCAAGCAGCGATTTGAACTTATCAAAGGGCGTTCACCCTTTAGATTATCCACAATCCTTCTCAGACAGCAGCCTACAAACCTTATTCGGCCTAACAAATGTCGGCACTTTGGTCATTCTTTTATGCCGCCCTTTATTCTGTACAGTACTAAAATGTCCATTGAACAAAACTTGCCAGATTCAAAAGAGTTTCATCAATCCGAATAATAGACCTTATCAAAGATACAGTGGATGCCCTCCGTGTAAATAGAAATACTTTAGTTAACCCATTTAAGAAGATCTAAGAAGCAACATGTTTGTACATTTTCCCTGATACTGGAAATACCTACAGGGTCAAGTGGTTGGAGCATCCGACTTGCAGTCGGAAAGTATGGGGTTCGACTCATACCGAAGACTTTGAAAATGGAACCTACTGCCATTGTGCATGGTGCTCAGCATAAAGAATGGAGCAGGGAAAACGAGCCAGTGAGCCACAACTGAAAAAAGGCCGTTGCCGGCCGGACTTAAACCAATTGGTTAGAAACTGAGTCGTAAAACCCCATCTAACTCTAACTCCGATACTAGAAAATTAAGGCGAACTATTGCTAGCTACTATCAGACTAGAAGGTGGTGATTGTGTCACTGGGATCGATTAATGCAGCCCATTTTAAATAATCTAGAAAACAATCTATTAAGAAATGAAAATGATACAAAACAGGTTATCGAACCATAACCTGGCGAAAGTAAATGTCAGATTTAAGCGGAATAAATCCATACTTAAGTACAAATGAACTCATTTTTAAATTTTAAGATGTCCACAAAGCAAACGACTGTTATCTACTCTCACAAATAAAGTTGAAAAGCGCCTTGATATCTTATCTTTTCCATGTGATATTTACTCTTTTTCAGTGACAAGCTATCACTTTTTTATACAAATTAAGAAAGAACTGCAAGAGAAAAAGTGTGGATCAAGTCTACAAAAGCAAGTCCGGTGTTACATACTTTTAAGGCATTGTGTATCAGAAATTCCTAAATTTGCGTACTTTCAGACAATTTCAAAAAATGATGAGACAACCTTTAATTTGCCAACCATATTTCTGTTCACAATATAATTAAGAGAGTATTTTTACGTCAATTTTGAGGCTATTTATGATGGATATCTTGAACAGACGTTACCTGCATCGTGTGAAGACTATTACCTCATCAAGGGCATAAAAGGCATATATAAATTATTATAAATATGAATATGAATGCAAATATATATATATATATATACAAATAAATTAATATAGATATGTAAGTTTTTATGTATGTATAGCCTATATATAAAGATAGTATCTTTCGTAATGAAAAATGTCGTTTCCTTTACAACAAAGCAACATTCGAATTTACAAATTTACTTCAAACCTTAAGGAGTTATGTTCATCTAAAAAAGAGCGCATGGGGCTACATCATATATTTTCCACGTCTTTTAAAAGCTTCTGGCATTGTTCGCTTTTCCAGGGTCAAGTCTAGACCTGCTTTTGCGAAAGCATTCTATTTACTACATGCAAACTTGCTAGAGGATCCTGCTCCCAGCGTCTGATTACAACATCCTGACATTTTGATTTATTAAAATGATCACGTGACCCTCTAGGTTTTGTTGACGATTGTCTATTGAGATATAGGTCAGCGAACTAGAGACATATCATATGATTGGCAAAGACATTTGTGAAGCCTTCACCGACTTAATAATACTGTGGCATTTACGGATTTAGAATTGCCCAGTCTTACAACACGTGACAGATCCTGTTTTGGTAAGAAGTACAGCAATAGTTATGAGAATTCCTCCTCCAAAATGTTACCCTAACTAGATTAGTCCCTAAACAATTTGGACTCGGTATGGGCCATGTTGCAGAGGGAATGTATCCAATTTGTGATCTAGAAAGGGGAGTGAATGATAGCAGTACAAATTGTACAAACAAGAAGGAAACTGAAGGGAAATTGAAGGTATTGTAATGTCACGTACACTTAACACAAACACGACTTGAGTATCCACAACGCCGACTTCGACATCGTAACGATTTAAACGAATGTAAAAGACGTCATTTCAATACTTTAAGAAGTGCCCTTAAATTTAAGGTACGGAGAAGGGTATCATGAAGATCAAATCCCTGTAACATGAAAAGCGATTGAGACTAACGATGGAACTTTTCGGTCCCCTGGGAAACTTTCCAAAATTTGAAAATGTCAGCAAATATTGTCCAAATATTCTTCTTTGTTCTTTATTACTTGCATTCGTCGTGAGGGCTGAATAAACCGCAACAGAAACAATCTTTAAGCAAGATTTTCAAACTGCTCTCTAAAAAATATTGCAGATGGGAAATGTTAAGTCAAGCCTATTTGTTGTGCTTGAGGATTTCTGGGAAACCCCGTAAAATTTCCCACCTGACAATTTACCAATAGACAATTTCTAACCAGGACAATTTTAAATTTTCTGGTGAGTGAAGTTGTCTGGTGAGAAATTGTTCAGGGAAGGAATTGTCTAGGAAAGGAGGAATTTGGCGAGGGAGGGGAGTTGTCCGTCCACTGCATTTCAGATCTAGGAACGTTGAAAGTAAGTTAAAATGATGAAGATATGGTATATGACTGTAAACATGAAGCTTTTTCCGTAGAATGACTTCATTACATAGTCAGCCTGCAAGGTAGTAGTTATAAGTGGTAGACAGCGATTCTTTTGTATAGTAAATGAAAAACACATTTCATCACTCGTTCGTTGCAGGATCTCCGAGAATAATGATAATAAACCCTGTATAATAGCATAAGCAAAGAAGGGAGTATAACAGCAAAGTCACACTGCACATACGACGCAGGATTCGCACGCGCGCGTAGTAGAGGGTATGACATGGCCAGAGTACGATTCTCAGTAAATATTCTATGGGTACAGCTTGAAATGAAGCGAATGTTTTCCCGACTAAACTACGTCCATATATACCGGAAAACGACCTTGTGAATTTCCAATTACAGGCCAGACTCAGCCCATCTGAAATCCGAAAAACGAAAAAACGTATGTGAGCGCGTTTCAAGATCGTGACGTCATTGGAGGCACGGTTAGTAACACTGTACCAGGCGGCTCACCCACCGTTCTACACATCGAATCATGTGCATGCTAACGCGTGTTAGCGGGTACATCATTGCAAACATCTGTCTGTGCTACGATACTACAGCAGCGCGCGTGACCAGTGACCACATTGTGAACTATGCGGGGCATTTGTAAAACATGAAACCAGCCAAAACCAGCCAAAACCATCCAAAACCACCCAAAACCATCCAAAACCATCCAAAGCCACCCAAAACCACCCAAAATCATCCAAAACCAGCCAAAATCACAAAACCAGAAAAAACCACCCAAAACCATCCAAAACCATCCAAAACCATCCAAAACCAAACAAAATCACAAAACCAGCCAAAACCATCCAAAACCACCCAAAACGAGCCAATATTGCGCACTGGCATAATCATGTATTCCACAATAAAAAACCAATGCTTATATACCCTCAACACATTCGTAAACGCATGGTACATGTAGGTATAGATGCACAAACTAAGAACATTCAATATATCTACACACACATACGGACCCTCACTCCCCTTACCGGGACTTGTACACAGGACCCGGTAAGGAATTTACGGGATTTCCCCATCAGCTTGGCTGGCCTCCAACTAACCCGGTAGACGTACCTGTTTTGAGGGCGGGCTGCTTGCCAAGGCAGGCTTGTGCAGCTGCGCGGGTCATGTTTCACTCGACAGAATTTTCGGGTAGCTACTCGCAGTTTCCAGCCACGTGTGAGAGTGGACAAGACAGGTTTACACTTTACACACAAACGTATACGCATCCAAGACAGTTGATTACAAATGCGTTATTACTTCAGAGCTACTGAGTTATTTTAATCCTTACATAACACCTACCTTTAGACTACTGACGAAATCGAAACAACACGTTTTTCGTTAAATAAGATAGCATTAACGTCTTTGTTAAATACAGCCTGCAAATGAGTTTCGATTCTGGTTAGGCTGTATATCACCTCTTTTCCTCAAGATAGAGTCGCACTAATTTTTCATTTAATTTACATTTTGGGGTTAACGCCTTTAAACAACGGAATTTTGGAACATTAGGTTCACTTTTTACAAATGTTTGCCTCCGAGTCCACGTCTTTCAGTGTATAAGCATGTGCCTTTTTGATAAATCTGCTCTTCAAGACCGTATGAGTAGTCATTTTGTATACATACTATATTTGCGTAATAATGCCATTGTAACGGTCTTCCATTTGCCTACAGGTTTGTGCGTATACCTGTTCTGTGCATGGGTAAAGCCATGTATAGTATGTATGTGCATGTACATGCATTTGAATATTCCTAGTCTGTGTATGTGTACATACATGTACCATGCGTTTGTGAATGTGTTGAGGGTATATAAGCATTGGTTTTTATTGTGGAATACATGATATGCCAGTGCGCAATTTTGGCTGGTTTTGGGTGGTTTTGGCTGGTTTGGAAGTGGTTTTGGGTGGTTTTGGATGGTTTTGGGTGGTTTTGGATGGTTTTGGATGGTTTTGGCTGGTTTCATGTTTTACAAGTGCCCAACTATGCGTCGTTGCGCGGTGACTGCTTACCATTCACAATAGCAACGTTACTGAACAGCTCCCTGAGGAAAGACGCGCTTGTTATGGACTGTCCATACGTGTTCATACCTGTTCCGTAAAGCGCGCCCGGACCGCGTCCTTTTTGCACAAAAACAAAGCTGTTTTTTGTATGCAGGGAAGCTAAAACACGGGCGCATATGAACGCGAACATATAGGCCAATGATATGCTTCGAAGCCCCAGACATGGTCCGCGCTTTGCGCTCTGTATGTTGGGCGGGCATTGTGATGTAATCATAGAAATAAAAGTAATACTTTTATTTAAAAAATAAAATAAAATAAAATACTTTTATTTCTATGGATGTAATCCTTTTCATGAAGTTGCTAAGATATGATAACTTTACCAAGCGTTACATTAGTTCCACATCTAGATGCGCGTCCTGAATAGCGCAGTGTTTGTGCCTCCAATTGCGTCATAAAAGTCATGTGACCTGTTGCGGCATTTTTCGAAATTGGATTTTGAACGTTTTTCTTCAAATTTCATTTATGACAAATGGTACCGGTTTTAACTGTGTGTGAGATTATATTTATAGAATACTGTATTCAATCTTGCAATACCCAAAAGTTGTTTCGGCCGTGTCATGCCCTCTTTAACCGACCCGTACACAAATCAACTGTCTGCATTTGTTAGTGTGAGTTGAAATGATACGCGCTCACCTCTCTCGGGTCGCACTTTCTGTTCTGTGACGTCATGTGCATAAAGCCGATTGTAAGTAAACACAAAATAAAGAACCCTAGATCTTCCTTTTCGCATGCTACTATTTTGTCGCTTAATTTGAGGATTTCTTCTTGTCTATTGAAGTCCTGGCAATGCAGCGGCCCGGTCCCACAGACACGATTCAGTAACAAAACAGGTTACACGGGGGAGGGGTGGGTAGGGCTTTATGGTGAGTTGGAGAAAATTAAGCTTTTCAAAGTTAATGGTTTCACTTTGACGATTCAGTTTTCGTTTTAATAGTTTGGCTGCAAAGGGAGATTTTCCAAGGAGGGCCGACTCATCATTTGTAACGTTAAGATTAGAACTTGTCTCTCAATGCATGGAATCCTGGATACACAATTGTGGGTGGTCAAAGAAAGAGCAAGGGAGGGAAAGGGAAAGGGGATGTAGTTCATTATCTCAGTTTCGGTTTTCTCCTCCAGCTCCTGTTCCTTGATGACACGAATCTTAAGTCAGACCGTTCATCGTCACCGATATCGATGTACGGTACTTATGATACCGTGGTTCATCCACCTTTGATGAATCATTGCTCCTGCTCCTTGATAACACGAATCTTAAGTCAGACCGTCCATCGTCACCGGTATCGATGTAAGGTACTTATGATACCGTGGTTCATCCACCTTTGATGAATCATTGCTCCTGCTCCTTGATAACACGAATCTTAAGTCAGACCGTCCATCGTCACCGGTATCGATGTAAGGTACTTATGATACCGTGGTTCATCCACCTTTGATGAATCATTGCTCCTGCTCCTTGATAACACGAATTTTAAGTCAGACCGTCCATCGTCACCGGTATCGATGTAAGGTACTTATGATACTGCGGTTCACCCACCTTTGATGAATCACCTCTCCGTATTGGCAAATCTTCCCCACACACGTGTTAACGACTACTTTAAAAGGTTAGATTGATAATATAGATAACAAGTATCATAAAAGTTGTAATGAGTAAACCTACGTTCTTAAACACTTGAACTAAGTATACAATCTACAGCCTTCTTTTACCACTTTTCTAACTTGAAAAAGGTCAAGTTGTAATTGAACCTTCCGTGGAAACCTTTTTGCCATTCGAGTTTCCCGCCCAAGGAATGTATTTTTAAGTTTAGCTTTTGAATATTAAAAGAACGAGAAGGTACCTGAGGGGTGGATTTGATTGATACCTTAGTAGCTATTCGATTTGAAATTTTAGCAGACCTATTTTTCTCACATTCCCTGAAGCTTGCAAAAAGATTAATAACTCTCCAGCGTTGTGTTCTACGATTAAAAATGGATCATAGACCCCTCTACAAACATATGGAACAACTAGTGTTAATTAAAGAACTAAGCTACTGTGTTCATTTTGTTCATTTAAGCTTCAATTAACTGCAGTCTAAGCAGTGATTGAGAGACTGACAACATCATGCAATGTGGTGTTCAAAATATTAGGACATCCCTTAATTAACTTCAAAGAACGATTTTTTTTAAGGTTGAACCCCTTTCGAATTTTAGTTATCCAGCCGAAATATTTTAAAAAAACATCAGTGAAGTTTTCGCAGAAGTGGTACCCCAACTAATCCTTTAATCGTTACCTCAAGTGTTACGATGGACTATATATCAAATGGTAATAAATCCAGAACTCTTGTTCTCCTAAAGAATATATAAATTACAAAACGAAGAAACAAAGGCAGCATTGTCTGAGATCAATCCTTATTTCGTTTATTTAGTTGTTACTCTAGTGTATATCCGCTTCTTAATGTCATAAGGTGCAGTAAGCTGACCTCTACCTCAGATGTTCCTTTCTTTTGAACTTTATCGACGACCAGACAATGTTTTCTTGGGGGAAAAGTAAGAAATAAGCTAGGAGATAAACACAAAACACTTAAATCTGCCTATTTTGAGTAATTTTCATTTCCTTTAAGGAGCCTTGAAACCCCGAAGCAGACTAACTTCCTATCGTCAATGGGAATCCTTACGGCAATAGATGTACACGTCACCTATCCGTTACTTTGGCATGTGTTTGTGAGGTCCATTATGGTTAGTGTTCCCTCAGACCCATGGGAGAAACACGTTACCATACTTTACTGCTGTCTAAAGCTCCAACCCATGCAAAAAACAGAACGTCAGATGAAAGTGGATGTTATAAAATCATTTGCACGGAGATTCTACCGTGGCTCAACACAATATTATAGAATACAACATGGCTGAGGATAATAATGGACTATCTCTACACGGGAAGGGGAAACGGTCACTTTATGGGACATGCAAACAATGAGTCATTCATACACCACTTACACCTAAGTTATCGAAATCCATCAGCTAAAATCCTTGAGAGTCCAGCAGATTTCTAGTGCTCGTAAATGTTATCAAAGCAGCAAAGAGTTACCACACTTCCAGCAACCTTGCCGTTCATCAATATATCGCTCTGTTGCCTAGGTGATTCCATAGATATGGTTTTGAAGATGAGGGTCACGTAAACACGACATAAGCGTATCTTTGTAAATGCTTTTATTTTACCATATTACCCGTTAATAATTTCAAAACATCGCTATGCTTTCTTTTTTCTAATAGCCGTCTCCGCACTGTTGAACCGCACTTTTTAATAAAAGACAGCATAGGTTGTGTTTAAGTATAAAGGGCTATGTATCCGTAGTAGAGTGCTGTACATAACGCACCTCAAAACGATGGTTATATGCTCTGTCTATGCTTTACTTTTGCTATTTAGATTTCAAATGGGTTGATTCAGTAAAAGAGGTCATTCCTACATAACTCTTTTCAGCGGTTTGTAACAAAAGGCCAACAAAAGGCCTTTAAAAGCCTATTGCATGTACTAGAGACAACTTTACCATAATGGACTAATAAACTTTTTACATAAGTTTCACAAAACAAAGTGTATTAGTCATTTGTGAGATTATTTTGACTAAACAGGGTCAGCTGTGCATTGAGTTACTGGTATGGCATATTACTATGATCGTGTTGCAAGAAGCCTTGTATTGATAATTCCGTGCAGTTCGTTCTCACAGGTCAATGAACTTGCATATAATTTGAAACGTTCTATTCAGAATTGATCGCATATATGAACCGTTTAAGTCGACCTATATGGATACCTTAAAGGCCCAGTTTCCCCTTCCCGGACAGTTAGACGTCTCCCAGCTAAGTTTTAATAAGCCTACTTCAAGCACCTCGTCTTATATCAAAAATAAGTCTTTGGCACTTGCTAGGCAAAGGCGCTCTACGCTCACATGTTTTAGTTTAATGCGCAAGAGTGTATTCTGCTCAGTACACTCCTGTGTGTGTTGGAGCCTAGACTTGTGTAACTCTCCCATTTCACTGATCTGCACCCTTCAGTCCAAGTGCAATCATCAGTGATGAACTTTCGAATGTTGCAAAACTTGTTTGGAACGGTGAAAAAGCTGATTAAAGAATTGAGTTTAGAATCTGTCTAGCTAGGAAGCTAGATTACAAATGTGATCCATTTTCTTCAATGTTGGTCATCGCCATTTAACTTGATGACGCAGTCATGTTACTTCAACGTAAACACACGACTTACGTCAGACAGCCATCGTGCTACAATTAAAAAGTTTTGTTAAACCTGTAACATGACTCAAGAACAAGTCCATCCTCTGCGTAATTACCTTTCTAAGACGAAGAGTGAGCACTTACACAACAATGCCCTACGTAGCCTACAGGCAGTATAGGTACGTTTCATTAAATGTCGAACACTCATGTGTTGCTTGTTGAATCATAATAAAGGCCTGAAGTTGAAAGCTTTGGTGACCTGTAATTGAGGTCGTCAGATTTATCTACGGAACAGGGAATGAGATCGTCATCATCATTTACCGAGCGTAAATGGGCCATGTACAAGGGTTCCGAAAAAGTAGGCAATGCCTGTAGGTTATTACGTGTTTCTATGTACAGGATTTTCAGGACATCGTCACTCTCGGACCAGGTATTGACTTTCAAACATATTACTTATCTCTTCGAGGGACGCCTCGAGAATTGCTTGTTAGACTTTTGGTTACTTTTCTCGTCGCGAGTTCTATCAGAGCTCATCAAATTCGACATACGAGTCTTTGTAACCTTCTGTCAGTGTTAATTACGTGTAAAATGGGAGGTGATAACTATCCATGACTGTAAACAACATTTGGAAGGCGCAACGGGCAGTCACAACATAGAAATCAGGTGTGGTTTTAAATGACCATTGAAAATTTAGTGATGGCTCTTCTGGCGTTCCAAAGTAATAAAACCACCTTGTTAATCTCATCTAGATTTCCTACAACCTTATAATTCCAGTCAAAGTTGATACCAGCAAGAGTTAAAAGCAGGTTTCGAAAAAACATTCTTGATATGAATAAAGAGGAATTCCTTAAGCATTCTTGTGAAATCGGAATTTTCAAAGAACTAACAATATCAACATTTTAATCCTAACGTAAACACAGTATAGCTTTTCTTTAAACTTAACAACCAATTGATTTGCTTTCTCCTATATAATTTAATATCTTCGGTAGATTTCAATGCATGAGATACATGAAAAGTTCAGTTCTCACTCTCTATGCAGGTAAGCTCAAGGATAAAAAAAAAAAAAAAAATTGAGAAACAAAGAAAAGGAAGTATTGTTCATCAATATGAGGACACTTCTTTTGCTTCACATTCACTTGATAAGATTGTCATTAGCGGTTCGCCATAGGGGAACCGGGGAAATAAGTGTCCCCCACAATTTTGCAAGGCATGGTCTTCAATCTTAAAAAAAAAAGAAAAACAAAATGTCTTAATTTGGATGAAATCATCTCTTCCATTCATTTCACAAATTTTATTTATTATTCATAAAGTTGCAATATTTCTTCGTAATTATCAATTCTGTATTTCGTGATAATTTCAAGTTTCAACCTAAAATTACTGAGTCATTCGTCCACTGGTCATCATGTAAATTAACATTATTCGAGGCGTCATGGTTTCAGTTTATTTTCACTGGCAGACTTGTATGTAGCTTCTTTAAGGGGTAGTTTCAGTTAATGGCAAAGAAACCTTTTAAAACCCCACTCTCTCTAATAGGGTAGCCATCATCATTTGACGCGTAGAATACTAACAGGTTTCGTTTGCTAAAAATGTCTCCTAAGTGCAGTGCAGTAAACGTTGGTTGGAAGACATTTTATTATCTGTTTTCATGTTTCAAGTTTTAAGACGTTCCCAAAAAGGGTGAATAGGAAGGGTCTATTTGGTTAAAACACTGAAGCATTAACCACCCAAGATAGCGAAACTGGCTTAATGCATGCATGCATGCTTAGTCTTCTAAAACCATACCTGCCCAGTGTGTGTGAGGATGAATGTAAAATGCGCTAATTTTTTAATTCGAAGCTGTATCGGTGTCTGATTGAACTTGAATTGGCTGAAAGTTCTGAAGGCACACCCAGTCAGTGTAGAATTTGATAATGTAGAAACAGTGCATTGGAGAACGTGGAAGTGCAAAAGTCTGTGTCAGTGCAAAAGAATTTTTTAAACTGCCGTTTCAGTTGTTTTAAAATGAGCATCAAACAGTTGATCAAAGCTGTAGAGACTTCTCACTGACCATTTGTATAGGTGATGAATTGCCGTTTTGAGTTAGAGGCATCCCCTTCCCGTTTAAAACAAATGTTTTGGGAGGTTGTAAGGTCCAAGATGGTGCCATCATTTTATAATTTCAAGTTCCTTATGTTCGGAAGTTTCGTGATCACGAGAACAATCCAAAACACCAACATTTTTATGGCTTCTTGGCAAAGATGAAACACAATGAAGAGAACAACAAAATTTTTGAGGGTGAAGCAAACTTGGGAACCGAGTGTTCTGCTTTGCATTCCAGAGTCCCCGGATCTAATCCCGGTGATATCTCTTGGGAATATTCAGGGGCTCTCAAAAGCTGCTTGTTCGGCACGGCTGGTCGCAGTGATGCAGTCTCTGGTTGTGAGACACAGGAAGTAACGGATTTAGGCCTTCACTTGTGTCTGTTCAGCTGTCGAACAATGGTGCCGAACAGGAGAGTGTCGAGCAAGGATTCTCAATCCACTTCCAGCCTTTGAAAAGAAGCAGAGGATTGGGTATACATTATGGTTGTCGCATGGGGACGCTAAATGGAGGCTGCGGGATCGTGACAGGGAGAGATTAGTACACTCTTACCTTGTTACCCTCTGAGCTCTAGTCGAATTTTGCTGGTATTTATCCACAATCAAATTGGTGTAGGTTTCTTTGAGCTTAAGTGTCCTCACCATGAAATGTTAAACTTAAAACCTTTGTCATGTGCATAATTGAGGCTGTCTCATTTTATTCAAATGGACCAAGCCGATTAGCTTGCTTCCCTGCGTCTTACGCTTATGGAGTAGCGATTGCCTGTTATACTTGTACCATATTCATTTGAAAAGATAGTACAACGCGTTATTGACGGTCTGAGATGGTTTAATTCTGGAGAGCTTTTGAAAGATTTAAAGCTTTATGGGACATTACTAGAATACAAATGTTAACAACACTCCTACTGTACTATCCGGAGGGGATCATTGATGTTTACGGAAAGGGGTCCGAACCTCCTTAAATACGGATCTGATTTTGCCCCCCTCAAACAAAATTACTTAGAGCCGCCTATGAATAATATTATCTGCTAATACCTGGAGAACCACACATATTTGAAAAAAATTTGATCAGAATGCTTAGATTTAATTACATAAAAATCAAAATTAATTTTTAGCTTTCCCAATACAACTTACACATTGCTATATGAGGTAGTCGCTAACGTTGGGGACCATTCTATTGTCCTTCATTTTCGAAGCCTTAAATTTGGAGATAAATGAGCTCCTTCATAACTAATTCGGGTGAGTGTCAATTTTGTCGCACTAAAGCTGACTTTCCCATCCACTTACTGGAAGACTGGAGCCACGCTTATGGTCTATATAAAGAACTGGCGTGAAGTTGCGGTCATAAAGGAATCCTACCCTCAGGACAGGGGGCCGTATTACCTTCGCAGCAGGTGTCGAATGTGTAACTCTTTGAGTGCAGCCAATGTATGTACGGAACTACAGGAGTAATACGTGCACGTCCGTAGGGCGGGCAAGGAGCTGCAGGCAGTTACTGGGAGTTAGAGATCCTGCTGAGAATTAGGTACAGGTTTACAGTAGACAAACCATCATTGTCCAACGACCGCCTACTGTTACACCACTTTTTACGCAGGATCGAATAATTAGATATTAATCTTCACCTACATGAACAAATAGTCACGGCAGCAACGCTAACTACGCGGTGGGATTTGCTTTCCAATTACAACAGTCATGTAGGCCACGGTACCATATGTTGCTGACTAGTTACCAGGTCACGTTGCCATGGGCTGATGGGACAAAAACGTTGTATAGTAGTCATCTAAATCCTTCTTGGAAAACGTGACCCTATCAGCAGATCAGAATAAACAGCTGTTTGGTTTTCGCCCCTCAGCTTTGACCTTCGTGATTTTAAGAGAAACTCTAAGGACTTAAAATCCTGAATCCTCTGACTATACGTAAAAAAGATCAAATCATTGTAGTACATTCTGATGGCCTTTAAGATTTATTGTCTTTTAATGTTAGTTTCAGCGTCAGTTTTGATGTACGTGCAAGATGTATTTCCTGTACGTGATCGTATTGCAACTTATCAGTAATTTAGTATTTGAATGATGATACGTAACTTCTTAATGTTTTTGCAAAAGAGTTTCCTGTCTGGGGAAATTTTTCCAGTGTTGGTGGACACATGTAAGGCTGGCGAGCCTAAAGGTCACTTTTGCCAAATGGACATAATAAAAGTCAATGAAAAGATCAGAGGTGAGATTTAACAATGTTAAAAGCTGCCAGCTTTAAAAGTGAGCCCAAATGAAACAGAGGTTTTAACTGCCCAGGTCAGGTAATAAAAGTATCAAAACTTGTAGCCTGTTATCATCAGCACTTATAGGCCTATGTAAAGATCCCTGAATGAAACTCCACACCCCGTTTATGAGATTATCTTTTACTGTTCTCATAATCTGCTCTCAAGAAATTTATTGTTTGTGCAAATAGGATAAGAATGGTTTGCGCAACGTTCGTATGTCTTTTGTAAACAATGTATGGGTAGAAAAAATAAAAAGGGGCCGTCTTTTAATTAAGTCACTTGCCAAAAATTTGCAGTTTGAAATGTGATGTCGACATTTTCCAAGCAGATACTGATTACATCATCCAAAATAAATTTCCAGGGCATATTCACATAACAGCTGTCCTTGGAACGAAGGTTAAACAATGGAAGGATAGCATAATTTATACATCGTAGCTCATGTTTATTCATAATATAGGTGTAAAACTAACTGCGTTGGTCAATATTTGAATATGTATTATTGGAAGTTATAAATATGTTGACACATTTTAGTCCTTTTTACATAAAAATCCAGGTATGACATTTAAATATTCTACATACCTTTACAAAACAAAAGGATAAGGCAAATTGCTTACTTACGCCAAAGCTCGGATCGACGGAGATTTCATCTCCAAAGGGCACTCTCCCTAAAATTATTTCGGTCATTGATAGTTCAAAATAACGGCCTCAAGTCATACAGAGTTAGGTCAGTCCACCTTTAAAATATTCAACCTTCCAGGAGAGCATTTTACGATTCCTTTTAGCAGACTCAATCGTTTAAAAGTGTCTAAATTTACACATTTGATTTCCTTGTGGGTGTTTTTGGGGGGACGTCTCAACAGAATCCACATGTTACTAAGCGCACAAGTATAGCATGAAAGTACTACATCGGAGACAGTTCATCCATAAGAGCCAATCCGGGTACAAACCATCGCTCTACTTACCTACGTAGCAGGCTGTACATACGGCATATTCCTTGTTTGGGAGCCTTAACGAAGCGCTTACCAAGCCCCTCAAGCATGACTTATAGTCAACGCTTCTTTCATATTGAAGTCCTTTTTTAGTCAATTAAAAGACGAGGGAAAAGGAAGGAAAATCTTAAACGGTTGAACGAATTTATACTGTAAATAACCCTTCGGTTATCCAAACTGCCTGCATTAGGATAACCGAGTGGGATGTCAAACAAGCCCCCTCGAGAATACCGCGTGACAGAGTGGCTACATTTAGCCAACCTCATTACGTCTGTAGCGTCATTTCTACGTTCAAGCTGTCCAGCTGTCAGGGGACTTAATTTTTTGAGTGTATGGACTTATATTTGGGAAACGAAAACCGTGTCATGTCACTAGACATATTGAGTTTACTAAAATTTGGACTTAAAATGCCTTGTGATCATATAGGCCATTGCTACAAAAAAAAACAGGTTAATTCATGGTCTGGACAACTCTTGGTCTTATTATACGAAGTAATTGTGAACTGTGTAGTACGTTGTCGAACCAGTTGAAGGTCATTTGAACATAAGTAACCCTTTAATGGAAATTGAGAGTCCTGTTACACTTTTCACGCTTTAAGAACACTTTTGTTTACTATTTTTGCAGAAATGCTAATGGGAGTAGATGTGAAATTAAGTTGATCAGTTCTAGCAAGCAATCAATGATCAATACCGTATCATTACTATATTTATACCAAAGTTACGAAGTATAAGCCTAAGACCAGACAACATCTGTCTCAAGTCAATCGTTATTGCAAGAACGAATATGAATCGGAGGCAGAGCATCCTGAGGTTTGACAGATAATAACTTAGCAAGTTTGGGAAAAGGAGGGTGAGGTTATTTTAAGTCACATGTGGGCACCTTTTGAACTTTTAAATATTCTGCCAGTTCTAGACTGTAACTTTCATATGTGATACTAGTCAGTGAAGGTAATTCTAAGTGTAACGAATAGAATAGCTATTGCGGGTGCATGTATATATTAAATTTGCAAACATTCCTTGCCTGTGATGAGCTTACTTAGTCGAACCACCCACGGTAATTAAAAACACGTTTTCCCCTTTAGACAAGTAAATGAACTGTTTTTGATAGAGTTAAATGATTCTTAATTTATAGTTTTAGTAAGAAACAGCATGGATTGCATGTGTCAAATGGTGAAAGAATTGTGCCTCGGTTTTCATACATGTATCATCCACTGGGAAGAGGTCTAAACAGGTTGCAATAAAAAAGCTATCCGCTGGGACCTGGGATGAAGGGTGATTTTGGGAAGGTCTATATCAGAGAAGAGAATAAATATGTCGAAATCCCCCTGTCCTTACTTCGATAAAAAATTTAAAAATTATGCAAGAGCAAGAGCTGGTCATTACTGCGTAGGCAGATCTGTAGAGCGATTGTTCATTTGAGTACAAAATTGTATTTCATAATTCCATTTCATGATTGTACCCCACGGTTGAAATCTATTTTTTCGCTATATTTACTTTGACGCACGTCGCGTTTCTATTGGCAACGCGAAAGAAGCCGCCCTGTCGGGAACAAGCGAGGCGCAGATGTACACGCGTACACAAAGTGACCAATCCATCAAAGGCGGGCAATGGTGGTGCCATTCACCTTTCCCCAAATAGCAATTACAAAGGCTTGTCAATGGCATTTTACTGTGGTCAAAAAAGAAGCGTACCAAAACTGTATCTCTTACTCCTTTCATTGCTATTTGGAAAGGATATATTGGAATAGATGTACAACATACCAGGGAAGCACGTGCCAGGTTGTAGCGTGTAGACTTAAACACAGTGTGTGCTCTCCGAATGTACCTGCAACATGGCCGCGTGTAAAAACCAAGACGTCACGTGAAAGTAGGTCTATACAATTCTGAAAGAGATGTAAAGAACAAATTGGCGGATAGGTTGCACACAAAACGTGATGGTGTTGTACACGCGCCAGAAAAGGAGAAAGAAAGGAGCGCAATTGACCTATAAGTGTCAATTTTTCTCTAAGATACATAAGAACCAATCTTGTGAACTTAATATAAATAACTATGAAACTTTAGCGTATTATGCTCATAAGTTTAATGTAAGGTGTGAATGGTTTCAGGTTGTTCCTTCCAATGTACAGCTGATCAAAATAAGATATTTTGGAAATGGAAGATGTAAATAAATAGGAGTGTGTGAAAATCATTAAAATGAGATATGACCCCGTGATTTGGTTTGACACTTGAATTATTTTTTTTGCGTAGGGATTGGAAAACTTCAGGATCGCCTGGAAGAAAGTCTTGAGGTCTGCTGGTAATTGTTCAGTGTCAATAAGTTACCGTAGGCACCAAATGTACATCAGGCTACTATGTCACGATACCATGAACCATGCATTCTACTAGTGTAGCGGCGGGGGACAAGAATTCTGGGACATATATTCTGGGACAAATACTTTTATAGCCCCATAATTTTTGGTAGATACTATTTCAGTGATAAATGGCAAAGATGGTTACAGAGTAGTGACTTTTCTAAACATAATCCGGCCTCTCCATATCTGAGAAGTATGCGTGGGAGTGATTTGGAGCCTTTGTAAAAAGACTTTCTGATCTACTTAAAGTAAATATTGTTACCTCGACCTTAGTTTTACATGAGCTAAACCTTATAAATCTACCTTTGTTTCCACAACGAGGCTTGACGGATTTGCCTCCCAAGAATGACCTGCTGTAAAGGTGCGTTCGCACCAAAACCGAAATCTGCTGCGTTTTGCGGGCGAGACGCGGCATTTGTCATCTTAGAACGAATGGGGGCGATTTTCAAAATTTTCATTGAAATAAAATTGCCCCTATTTGCCCTCGGAAAAAAATTCCCCGTCCCGCCCGCAAAACGCAGCAAATTTCGCTTTTGGTGTGAACGCACTTTTATACTCTCCTAGTTCAATCTGTGGGTATGCAATCCAGGTGATATAATAAGCTCAGAAGCACAATTGATTGCAACGAACATCCTTCACAGAAATGCATTTAAGAGCTCAGTCTGCATTTAGACGACGAGATTGATCATAAGATATACCCGACTCATACAATAGGATGATGGGGTTTATAAAAGAGCTTTTTTAGAGCAGTCAATACAACATGAGTATTTGCTATGACAGAAAATAAATAATGGATATTATGAAGGTTAGCAAATGACTTATTCTGCCTGAATGCAACGGTTCAGTAGCAAAAATATAGTCACGTGATATAAAAGAGCCATTCATCAATAAGGATAAGTGGTACGCAAATTCCGATTGGGATGACTGAATTTGCACTTTTGTGAACTTACAAATGTTGACCTTTGGAAAAGAAACGGGCAAGCCGCTAGGTGTCAAAAGTAACTGCTACTGGTGTAGTGAAGTCAGCTGATCAGGTGCCAGAAACAAGGACTTAAAATGTGAAAAAAGAATTTTGAACAGTATGCATAATTAGAGTCTTGGAGAGAAACAAAGGAAGGAGAAGTGTCCCTTTCCACCTCTCTTTAACTTCTTCATTACAGTATTATCCAAAGTTCTATTTTCTTGTATCATTCTGTAAATGGTGTGCTATCTCAATTCAAAAGCCGCTCGTTGTGAAACCCAGTCACATTTGACTATTTCGTTAACGGTATACGAGTGGTGTGAAATGAATGACGTCACAAACTTAACCGTGCAGGTTTGGTTTTATCTTTCTCTCATTCCTAAAGAGCTGTTTTCCTGTTTTATACCTGTAAATCGCAAAGGATTGCGTTTAAAAAATGTCCTTCTCGTTTTCTGCTTTTATCAATGCGACATTGATGAACCGAAGAAACGTAACATCGTTAATAAAGCGGTCTAGTACTAGTGGCATTTACGAGAGTGGTTGGGATTGGGTGAGAATTGAATTAAAAAGAATAACTGCTCTTGTGAATAGGCCCGAGGCATTAAACAGCAGAGTGCACAATATTCGACATGTCAGCTTTGAGATAAGAACTGGGGTACTTCTGTGTTCGACGTGTGCGGCACACATACTTTCTTTTGTTTCTATTTTAAAACGAAACTAAAAATGAGAAGGGAAGTACAACTGGACGTGAGAAGTCCTGTTTTTTCAATTATTCTTGACAAATGTTCTTGAATGTAACAAGGGAGAAAGTAACTCAATTTACAAAAGTGCTTTAAGAAGTACTATCCGGGGAATCGAAACCTTTGTCTTGACGTAACAGATGTATCAAGTCCCAATTTCTCTTACGTACGTTCGCAAACAGCGTTTACATTCATAAGAAGGTGTAAAATGCAACGACCAATGAAATGTATAAGAGTAGACACGTCAACTCCTCATTCTACAGATTTTCAATCGTAAACAATTATTTTAAACCATCAAAAAATGTGACCGCGTTCCTCCTTCTGGTTACTCCGATGTACACTCTAAAAATTGATGAGTATTTCTAGTTTATCTAGTACTCAGTCTTTGCTAAAAACAAAAACAAATTACTGCCCAAGTTGGTTACATATTATAACTCCAGACGGGTAATTTTTTAACCATGCAACAGGAATAATTTCCATTTAATGATTGCGCACATGGTATACCTTTGTCAACATTTTTACAATACGAACAAGGTGGCAATCCGTTGAGTTGCAAATCTCATCTCCCCTATATTCTGTGCTTACCTTAGGTTAAAGAAATTTCGCAACACACTGATAAGCTAATAATGACAAAAGATGACTTTTAGGTCATTCAAACTTTGATCTCTAACTTTAAGTAGCAAATAGAATGTATTATTTAAAATTATGTTTCATCATTCTCTATATATTATTTGGTTTTATGAACTTTTCTTACTTACTGATATGCAAACAATGGGAAGTACCTCGATTTAGCTCATATGAACTGTTATCTTTTGATTTTAGACCTATGACGCCAACGATTATGAATGAAAAGTTTTTAGGGTCGGTACCTATCCATCCACTTTGAAATTAATCGGATATGATTCAGGAGGATTGATGACAGACCTTTTCGCAAAATTTCTGGCAAAGTTGACCTATAGCCTACATTCTGAACTTTGGCCTCTCACCTTAGCAACCAAAAGCACAGTTTAAAACACTGGTGTATTGGTCTCAATATATCATGTAACTTATGGCCTTTTTCCGACATACTGATAGGCAAATAAAAACAAAAACCAATTTTTAACTAATTTGATCTTGAAATCTGACCTTTGACCTATGACGTCATCAATTATGCATGCACAAGTTTTTATTGTCAGGTACCTATCAACCAAGTTTGAATTTGATCCGACTTATGCTTTAGGAGGATTTCGTGATATCCTTCTCGCTAATTGTAAGCAAATTTGTCCTTTGTCTGGCTATATTTTGACCTTTTACCCCTGCACTCTTGTCAACCAAAATGCACTATATTAAACATTTTCCAATCAATCCTAGCATACCATATGGTGTTATTTATTTTTACAACATACTGATATGTAAATAATGACAAAAAAACCATTTTTAGCAAATTTGATCTTTGACCTTTGACCTATATGTCATAGTATCACAAGTTTTATGGTCAGGTATCTACCCACCAAATTGAAGTTGATGTGACTAACACTAGGGAGTTTGCGATACACTTTTCCGTAAAATTTAGGCAAATTTGACTTATACCTTCATTTTGACCTTTGACAACACCCTTAGCAACCAAAAAGCATTACATTAAAAATTTCCATATCAGTCCTAACATTTTGTGTGGTTAGGCCTAAACAACTTCTTCTAACATACTTTTTAACATATGGTTTTCTAACATACATTATATTTTCTAACATACTTTATAAATTTTTCTAACTATTGATGGGCAAATTATGGCATAAACAACACTTTTTTGCAACTTTGACCTTTCACCTATAAGGTCAACAATTACGCATGCACAAGTTGTCATGGTCAAGCACCTATACACCAAATTTGAACTTGATCTAACTTACGGTTGCTCACACAGACATCCACACCCACTACCACACACTCACACCCAGTTTCACATTTCTCTGGCTGATATTCAGTAAAGTACAATATATCTCATCTTCCTAAACGATACATTTATGGAGATGAAATAAACGAGTGCTATTGGACACTTTCAGAGCATCATTCCCCAACAATTTATTTGTTTGCAGGTTTTGGTCTTAAAAGCGTCCACAATTATGTTAATATGCCAAAATTCTGGAGTTGAATGGTTCAGCACCCAACTCTAGATAATACGCACCTTGCATCATCCTTGCAAAGTTGAAATTAGGGGTGTTATTCGACTGGAGTGACCGATTACAACAGGAGAGAATAATATCAGTTCTATAGATACCTTTATCCCTACAGGCATATGGAAAGACTTTGCACAAGAGGACGGAGGGTGTTAACCTTGAAATAACTCCCTAATCAGCTGATCAGGATCTAATCTTGACAGGAATTTTGCCTAAGAGAACATTTTTGCCCTGAAGGGAGGGGGTGGGAGTTGCCTCCCTTCCAGACCCAGGCTCATATATGTTTTGTCAGCAATGCAGATTTATCTTACTGAGTTGAATGCTTTGTGTATTTTATCGAATTTTTCTAGTCCCCCGGCCCGGCTCATTAATGTACAGTCTAGGTTCTCAAGTGGCAGCCTGTGGGCCACCTGTAGCCCACGACATCCGTTAAAGAGGCCCTGGGAAGATTCAAGGAGCCAGAAAATATTTTTACGTTTAATTTTTGAGTGCAATCAAGAGCATTTGGACGCCATATTTCTCCCATATTACCATAGGCCAACTGGTGATTCACAAATGGTGAACGCAAAAGTCTAGATACAAGTTTATGTTTAAAAGTGAGATTACCTCCAATCTAGAGCTTTTGGGACGCCAATTTTTCTCCCGTACTGGTGACCCACGCTTGGAGTTATATCGAAAATTTGTGCAGTGTCCTACAATCTACGGCCATTGGGATGCCAACTTTTCTCCCCATACTGGCGACACTGACAAACCTGGGAGACGAGGAACCACGCTGCCAAATTTGCGTTGTATACCGCATTTTCCTGTTATCTAGCGCGTTTAGAATGTCCAATTTCCTCACCTCAGCCCCAACCATGCAGTCCTGAGGTAGATTGTGATCCCATACGACGCCCCTTAAGAAACCACCACCCAAATGAATAACCCCTATGTATAGAATCACCACTGAATGCTTAGGAGGCTCGATCGGAATTCTCATACGTGGGTTTCACCCTCAAGAATGAGCTACTTTCTTTAAACCTTGGATCGCCCCTACTGGCTACTACAACAGTGGTAAAGCGTAATCTTTAGAAAATGTGGCACTCGACCGAAAACACTTAAAAACCCCTGATCTACAGTCTATGTTACAGCATTTTCTGATATTTCGCAAATTATTTCTCAAAAGGGCTGAAAAACAGTAAATAGGGCAAGTGCAGGCAACCTTTACATGCGCAAAGGCAAGTGTTACATTTACTGAAGTATACCTGAACATGTGTATCCAACAGTCCAATCTAAATCGCGACAAGGAGTTGCCCAGCATTGAGACTGGCAACTCCCTAGCCTCGTCGAGAGTTGCAGTTTGTAAACCTAGTCGTAGGCACCAGAAGCTGCTCTGGGACTGAACACTGTTTCGGACCGACGTCCTGGACAGTGGTCTAAACGAAGGTGGAAGTTTTGAATATTTGAGGGTCCGTATAGATGCAATTTGGTGCAACGTATTAGGCAAATTTTAAGGAAAATACTGCAATTTTCTGACATTTTACATAATGAACAAATAAGGGGTTCCGCCCGTGAAACGAGGGGCGGAAGTCTGCTACCGCCCCTCCAAAATTTTGACGGGGGTGCTTTAGCCCCACCCCGTTTCCTGCACCTATGAACCTAGTGGTACCGTAATGAACCAGTTTTCAGATAAGCTGATCCTTTAAACTGTTAAATGAAATGAACGTAGCTGGGGATATTGCCCAAATACTGGTTTCTCCTGGACCATACCGAAAGCACCATAATGATGGACAATGAGCAATGGAAATAAACTCACTAAACTACAGAATGATGATGGCAGGACAGGGTGACGAAATAAATATTTTCAACGGCAGGGGAAAACCTAAGTACATTGAAAAAGAATAAGCCTGCACGCCGATAAAGAGGAAAAGACTCGTGTCAGCTTCCTGTTTGTCCTGTGAATGTTAAGATTTGGAAGTTTTTTTCTCTAGCACAAAATAGTTGTATAGGGGCAATTCCACGCAAAAGTGGACATGACCACCAAATTCTAAAAATTCTCCAATATCAGTAAACTTGGTATCAGATTGACAGCTAAAAGTTTGAATTTTCCAATAAAAATAATTGTTTCTAAAAAAAGCAAAATTCCCTCTTTTGCATGCATAATTAATTAGCAGAAATCAAAGTGTCAATATTTTCACAAAATATGGCATAATAAAAAGCTTTCTAGCAACAACTGTAATGAGATTTTTATTTTAATTCATACTATCATGGAGTTAATTTCACATATTTACCACATATGAAATCAAATTATGATTTCAGCAATGTCTTCCACACTAACGAGCAACTAACTAAAATTGTCTCATTATGTCACGGCGTTACCTTAAATATGACAATTTTTAATTTTGTGTAAGATACACAAATTGGAGTGGAATATTTTTTGTAATGCAAATCAAACCCACCCAGGCCTACAACTTCCATGCACTAAAGTTATAATATCTCTCATTGTTAATTAATTATACCAATTAGAAATATGTCACGGCTCTACTTTTTTGGTAACGCCGTGACAGTAACGCCGTGACCGGCATTTATTTACTGTATGGTGACTGACAATAATAGTCACTGTGGTTGCTGGTACTTAAATAACAGCATCTTACTGTATGATAATGATTGTTTGTCAACTTTCTGGGCCCCCTTCTATGATGGTACAAGTAGGAAATGCACCACTGGACCCTTTCGTTTGTTATGGTAATCCGCCTATTATACTCAGAAGCTATGATGGTCTGCTAGATTGTTTCAGTTAACTCTGATGTGACTAGCAACAGTATTTCCTGTTTATATAACATAAAGTGAATCCATGGTACACTATTGAGCATGACAAGCAAATTTATACAGATTTGGATAGAAGAAAATCTGCAACTAGCATAACAGCAGGACAATCAATCACTTGCACATACACAGCAGTACAGTATAGTATATACCACCATTACAATCCAAAATGGTCAAGCAGTCTAATGCAGAGGAGCAGCATAGGCCTAAATACAGAGAAAGACTAAATCTGTATGCAAATATTTCTTAAAATATCTAAACTACTCATATCTAGATGAAGTTAGTTAGTTAGATGAGGTTTAACGGCCCAGTTTCCAACCAACTGATTCAAGTCGAGCCGGCCACGGCCTTTTTTCCAGTTGTGGCTCACTGGCTTGTTTTCCCTTACTTCATTGCTTATGTGGAGCATCACGCTCAACGGCATATCTAGATGAATTACAAACATTCTGACTATCAACATCATCATTTCCCATCAGCTTATTAACTTAATTTTTTAACATGTGCTTCGCATATAGTAAGGCTTTGGTCACGGCGTTACCAGACTTTTTTTTATATCTTATCATATCTACCATAATCATAATTTTTATTTTACATTTCACCATACTGTTGTAGATAACAGTCTACAAAATGTATTTAATGTGAAGCGGACTTTAAAAAGTTCTTTAACTTCACAGGGTTTTAGCAGTTGCGAGTGGCCAGAAAATGCATGCATTTTCAGCGTCACGGCATTACCACAGTCATTAATATTCATATTTTCATACTTAGTGCACTTTTTGAAGAAAAATAATTTTCTAGATTAACTTTGTGATAGTAGTAGTAGAAATGTAATAAAAATTTGTTCCCAGCATTAAAGATCTCCCTGTTATTTACACTTGAAATGTGAATTTTGCTTCGGCCAAAGCGTCACGGCGTTACCGTGGGATTGCCCATATGTTAAGCCACAATCAGTACTTGCAAGTAGGTAGGTATAACACTATGGCTTCCGCAAGAATCCGACAGTATTCTTACCGTATGCCAGCTCCCCTGTAGTCAGTATCAATGAACTGCCTCAGACGTATATTAACACGACGGAAAGCTTGACGCACCATTTTCCACTTCACTTGCACAAGCAATTGATGCTGTACAAGTTTTCTGTGTGGCAATATACTGATATATAGCCGCTTCCTATTGGACATATTACATCTCGCAACACTAGAATACGCTATGAGGTCAAGAGGTGAATCAAGTACCTGACGTTACAATCTTTGCACACGTATTTATCTCAATTTTACACTTGAGTTCCTCTTAAATACTAATGGTAGGCCTATTAATATTACTTGTAGGCAATACCCAGCCTGTCCTCGAACTTAATCACCAACCTACACGTTACAATAAGTTGGCAGTAAACAACTGAAGTTATGAATAAATGAGACTGTTTTCGAAGGGCTTCGGGTTCAAGAGATTTCCAAGAGAGATAAAAATTAGTTAAAATAGAGTCTCGAAGACGAAAAGATTTCATCTTCATTTCAAGTTTATTCACTTTGTTGAAATTCATTTAAGCCAGTTAGTGGTTTGCGTCTAATTTAGGGATGTTTCTCTTTAGATGTCACCCACGCATGGGCCCATCTGTTCTCTTACTTCTGTAGTAGAAATAAATAATATATTAAGGAAAAGGCAATGTCTGTTTTAGATGGACTCCCCCGAAAAACAGCCATAGAGATATTAATATTTAGTGAAAATAGAGTCTCCAAGACGAAAAGACTTCGGGTTCATCTCAAGTTAATTCACTTTGTTAAAATTCATTTTAGCCAGTTAGTGGTTTGTTTCTAAATTAGGGTTGCTTCTCTTTAGATGTCACCCACGCATGGGCCCATCTGTTCCCTTACTTCTGCAATAAAATAATATATTACTAAGCTAAAGGTAATAACTGCGTCAGATGGGACCCCCGAAAAACAGCCACGGAGATGTTGTACCTTTTCGTGATGGTAGTAACCACAGCAACTGTTTCTGTAAGTGTATCTGACTCTCTGCAAATAGGCTGTTCTTTAAAGGGAGAAAGCAGTCGCCCCAAGTTTATTTTCAAAAATCTGCTTAATCTTACAAATCTCCTCATATTTCACTCACAAGTATCTTTCACTGTATATAAAAACATTCAATATTGACTGAAAATCAAAGGGTTATTCTGCATGAGTTTACAAATAAGTAACAAATATATTGTCACATAATTGAAAGGAGCCATTTCTGATTTAGGATGACGGAGTACACTAATTCAACTTGGGTGGACTGCATTTTCCCTTTAAGGTAGTTTGTGGTTTTTTACTCTTAGCAAAAAGCCGTATTGTGGTTTCTCACAGCAAATCGAAATTTGTTTCGTTTCATGGACGACGGTAGCGCATCGTGACCATATAAAACCAGGGAGGTGATATTAACTGCTTTCATTTACATTGAGAAATTAAAAAACGTATACTTCCTCCATATCGTTTCTGTTGGTTTGTTTTCTTTACCTAATTTACCTTATTTTTCTTTTATAAACATCCAGTAATTATCTCTTAATGAATTTGAAGGCTAAATCTCATTAGTCGAAACCTCTGGAAGATGGCTAAGTGATTTTGATTGACCTTTGATCGTGATCTAGCAGACTTACACAAAGTTAAAGCTGAAACTAGACAAGGCTTCGGTTGTTTAGATATTTAATGATGACTGATAGTCATTTTTTTGAGAGGCGTACAGAAAAATTAAACACCATTATGCAAGAATATCATAAGGAAAAAAACCTGTGCAATCTGAACTTCAACTGTCTGAGACCTGGGAGTTTCCATTAAAGGCAACTCTTTTCTGAGACACAGCTTGAAGTGCTAAATGGAGATAACTCGAAAAATTGTCTCTGAAACTGCTGTCTGCCAAAATGACCCCCAACGTCCTTCAAAGAGAGACACTAATCACCCCAAGTATATTTTTTGGTTTCGGGAAATCAAAATTCTCATTAATGACTGTCCTTTGATTCACATCAGAGAAGTTCACATTATGCAGCATGCACATAAAATGTTTTTATTACATATTAGGGCCATGTATGCGTACCAGAACATGTCCGTAAGCAATAACCTGGTTTGTGTCTGCACAAGGAGGAGCTTAAGACAGTTTTGGGAGGGGCTAGAAGTAACTTAGATGGTAGTTAATTGGAACTGTCTGGGACTAGGAGATTTACCCTTTAAAGTCAAATCAGACAACGTGACTTGGTCCATAGAGAGTGTTATGAATACTCTAACTAAAAGCGATAATATGACGTATATTAAATTCATATTTTTCCGTCGCTTCTTCGTAGCATAGTCTACTAGCGTCGAGATTTTATAATTTCATTTAGTTACTTCCGAATGTAATTTAGGATATCATCCCGTTAAATGAAGATCACGTGGCATGATGTGCAGTCCAGTTAACACGTCTCCCAACGGGAACATTAGAATTATATGTCCTCAGAAGTCGCTGTCACATCCGTCTTGTCTCCCACAACCATGGTGGTCGCCTAACCGTGGCTAAAAACTAGTCAAGTTAGGTCTTCTCTCGCGTTTTATTGATTTTCATTTCAGGGTGATTGTTCTAAATCTCCAGGGAACCTGTAGAGTGGATAGTTGTTTTACCTGTAAGATTCGAACGAGGCTAAAGCAATTTTAACAAGCTCTAGGCTTGTATTCTTTTAAATCTCATATTTAAGCTAAAGATGGGATGAAAATATGCGATCTTAGGTCTGAAGAATTATTGAGTGGATTGACGCGCTGGCGCCAAACCCCAAGGCCGACCGATGCATGTGAATATCACGACTACACCAAATGATGCAAACGACTTAATGCGTCCTACAACACCAGCATGGAATACTGCTATTGTTACATAATTTAACACCAATTAGGACAGTATACCTACGGCTTTATGGCAGTACGTTCACGTACATTATTCTTCTTATCTTATGAATATGTTTTTATAGGAACTCTTCTCAATTAATGAGCCCTTTCGAAAGAAACTACGTATGTTACAAAAAAATGACAAGCCAATAAAAATTTTAATTTGTACAGGTTTTCTTCGCTGGAAATTGTCTTTATCGATGTATAGTTTTTAATTTAACATTCTTAATGTTGCCAAGGCAAATAAGTTTTCATCGCAACTACCTTCGTGGATTAAAGGGAAAATTTCACCCTCCCAGACAGCTGAAATTTTCCATATTAAGCCCCTCCTCCAGTCTATGTATGGTACCTCTCAGACATATTTCTATACACCTTTATTAATTACGCTTCCCAAAGCCAACTCTGCTGAACACACTGTGCACTGTACTATCTTCTACACTTTAAGCATGGGTTCTAAAGGTGGTAACTCCATGGTCTACTGTGTACGGTATAAGTTGTACATCTCACATTTTATTGATCTGCACGTGCCATCGCAAAACCATGGTGGCTTAAAAATAGAAAAAAACATGTTTTGATTTGCCAACGTCTATGTCAATCAAGTTTCAGTGATCATATGGTTAATGCTAGTTGCCCGAAACATAAAATGTGTTTGGGGTAATGATGGGGTAATAGTGTCTGTAAATTCCGAGCAGTTGCATTCAAATATACAGACATGTAACATTTATGTAGAACAATTAGACTATAAGTAGGCTATCACTTTGCGTTTTGGAGTCAACCATATTTTCTATGCTATGTGTGCTTCACGAAAAAAAAAAATGCAATATGTGAAATGAACTTAAGGCAAACGGAACTAAAAATTCAGTGATATCAGCCTATTTACATCACATGCATTAGAGGTTTAAATAGCCCGTAGATGTTTTACAAGTTTGGAAGAGTTTCGCCATCAACTATGGGAAATGGGATATCTTGCCTCAACTGAATAATTCATTGCATTTTGTTGCTTTCTATGGGATGTGGATATTATTTGTCCTTAGTACGTTTTCAATGTAAATAAATGATGTTCTCATAAGGGTAAATCGAAGCTACCATTGAGCCTGCATAGATAGCTAGCACGCAATAATCGCCAGTCGAATCAGATGATCCAAAGGCCTTATGTTACAACCTAACGAGATACCATACGTACATTTTGATAATGAGATCTTACTGCTAGTCCCGCAACCTATACTAATAATACAACACACTCCAGTCTCGTCACAAGTTTCATATCGCTCATGTAGGGTTTTCCACTTTCCTAAACACCTGTTGATGGATCATTTATAATTTAGTTTTGTTGTTGAGAGCATTGGATCGCATTGACGACACTAGGTAATATACATGACTTTGGTGCACGTACTGTGTACGATTTGGTCTTTGCATGAGCACGTAAACTTAAGCGCGTATCCGACTGGTACAAAAATTAGCAGTGTCTGCATTTCTTTGCTTAAGTTGCAATGCTATGCACTTACCTCAGCCGAAGGCGCAATCTCTGTTCTGTGACGTCATATGCACAAGGTCTTTATGCTAGACTTTGCCAATAATCGGAATATAAGGATAAAAGGTCGATAAAGGATATGAACCTTTAAAAAGATCTCCTGTATTATGATGTGGGACACCTCTAAGAGAACAGTATTGATGAACGATATCGTCGATAGTGTACAAAACATGCACTCGTCATTATAAGAGGAATAATTCGCTAATGTTATCATCACGAACATTTAATTGAGCAATTTAAGTTTCCACGGTGGCCTAGAAAGATTTAAGACTATTGTTACTTTACATGTTAGTTTGAGCAACAGACTATTAGAATCAATGTTCTATGTAGATGGCGCTCTTTATTGCTTTTTTCAAGGATATGTCGCCTAAAAACATATCGCTAAAGGGACTCTGCAACTATAAAAGCTGTGTTTTCGTATTGTACAATGTTTTAAGATATAAATGGACTATACATGCTCGTCAAAAATTTGTCTTTTTATACTAGATTTCCCTTTAGGCATAAGTAACAATAGACGAAGTTTTCTCAATCCGCTTTACCAAATTCTTGGAAGCAAAAATAAAAAAATCCATGCATCAAAGGAAAAAAGTTGTCAGCAATTTCAATTACCTTTCTAGTAAAGTATCAAATAAAACTTCATGGCGTATGTCAAAGAAATCAGTACAAAACTTTCACTAACCCCGCGGGGAGGGACTCCATTTCATTATTCATTAAACGTACATTCATCTGTTCGTCAAATCTTAAATCTGTCTACGGAGTACATCGTAACCAATCAGTGGATGTGATCAGGGAGTTGCAACTCTAAAGTTAACATCTTGTCAGTCTGTCTGCATCAACTGTAACCGAAACTGATTATTTCCTATTTCATTTAAATGAATCGAAGGGGCCAGCCAAAGCAGAAGAAACAAATTCCCTTGCCTCCGAGGCTGTTCAAATCAAGTGGTAATGTTCGCCGATAACCTTCATGTACTGTACCTTCGGCTATAGTCTAAATGTGTGACATTTAAATGGCTTCGGTTCCGTCACGTAGTTGTCTCCAGCGGTGGATCAAATTGAGCGAATTTATTCCCAAATTATTGAGTCAAGCATTGTTAAAGCCTCGTAACTTCATTGTGGTGAGCTCAACGCCTGCAGATATGAAATGTAAAAATCTTATGAACATTTCACGACTCGCCACATGCCGTGTATTGTGTTATGTCGTTGATTTTCGGTAATTGTCGGTAATTTCACCCATTTAAAATGTTTGAATAAAGGTCTTCTGAAGGTTGAGTAATATGTGAGACAGATTTTTTCCACAGAAATAAAGAGGTTAGTATTTTGGGCTACCCTAACCGGCTGTACAGTGAACCGAGGAAATTTGATAAAATTTGCAAGGGTCGTGTGTTATTACTTTAAAATTTTTCCCTTCAAAAGTTTTCCTCTTATCACCTCCCTGCTCCGACCATGCAAGTAACAATAATTGTATTCAGAAAGAAAATTTTCAGTTGAGGTTAAGGGCTATAGAGGGGTTTCACCGACGTCACGTGATCGCGTGTCTCTTTGGTTTTGAGGGGCAAGATCGAGCGTCTCTTTGGTTTTGAAGGGCAAACGTCCATTGTGTCGAAAATGGTATCCATGGTTTGCCGTGCGCGTATGCTATAAATACGCTTACTGCGTGTGTTTTTTGCTCTTCAGTTCCTGGGAATCCCAATAGGGTGACGTCACATGAAATCCCTCTATTGGTGATATTTTACAGGAAATACATAACGCTAAAGTTGGTTTGTGGTTTCAGCGAAATCCAGTGACTTCGATTTGCCTTCGGTTGCGATCCGATTCGTAAGACTAATCGACAATACATATTTGAAGAGAACAGTGCAGCTGCTGTACTTATTGATCATGCCTTCGAATTAGTTCTCAAAAGAAAAAGGAGTGAAGTCAAGTAAAAACCTGACTTACAATATTGCTGGATTCCGCTGGGGCTACAGACCATCTTTAAACTTTGGATGGAGAGAGAATTAAAGCCTCTAAAGTTTAAGAACAATCTTAATCAGTATATCTATGCAGTCTCTCATAATGAACTACAGTGCGGGCTTAGCCGTATGTGGGTCAAGGTCAGTGGCAACTCCAGTGGCGATGAAAAAAAAGATAGTGTCAGCGGTTATTCGGGCATCTGGGTGAAAGAAAAAAACGACGACTGGATTATGTCTGCTGTGTACACGCGTAGTACTTGTTTTCATTGTTAGATTATTTTTGCGGGCCTAATATTTTTAGTCGCTCATCGGATAGCCTATTGAGTAGGACTACGCTGCGCAATCTAGTATGTTGACTCAGGAGTTCAATATTTCCCAGTCGGAAGAATTCCAGAAACCCATCTATCTATACGTTGTACATTTGTCGAAAATCGATAATAAAATTGTAGGCCCTGTAATTTTCCTTGGCGATTAAGCAATAAGCAACATTTTTTTGGAAAAAGGGTAATACAAATTTTATTACCTAATTTTTAGGTAGGCCTACTAAGTTTTTTAATAAAAAGTTTTAAGTTATGCTTTTGTACACAGGGTACATTTTGCGCCCAGTAAGTTCGACGTGCAATAGACGTTATGCATATGACATCCAAATCTATTATAAGCACAGATTCCAATCTCCTATAGAGGTTCTCCACGTGACGTCATACGGTCGTAATGGACTACATTTTACCTGTACCGCCATTTTGGACTTCAAGCTTGATGCACGCGTAAGAACTACACTATGTACACAGTATCGGTCAAAGTGTGAAACGTTAACATGTTCCTTCTTTTTCAAAGAATATTTTCTGAACTAAACTCTTAGCGATCGATTGGACTTACGTGTACGTGCAGGCCCTGCAAGTACATGTGTTGGGTTTACACGCTTTATAACAATCACAATGAACATAGGCGTTCGGGAAGACATTTCACAAGGGGGGGGGGGGCGGAGGGTGTTTGCCCTGAAAATTTTGCCGTATGCGTTGTGCAACTAATAAGCATTTTGCCCTGTCGGCAAACGCCGCTGCCCGCCGCACTGCCCACTGCTGCACTGCCCCTTTGACCTGAAAATACAAGTGCCATTGCCCTGAAATAAGCAGTTTCCCTGCTCTGGGAGGGCTGCAGCCCCCAGACCCCCGCCTCGTACGCCTGTGACAATGAAAAAAAATTCTATCTGATATCCTTGATCGCAAACGGGATATCAGGTGAGCACTAGGCAATTTAGTATGTGGACTCCCAGGTTTAATATTTGTTCTGAAGAATTTCAGACACCATCTAGCCCTGCGCTGTGTATTTGATGGCAATCGGCAATAATGTTGTAGGACCTGTGATTTTTTCCTGTGCCGATAATGAGACAAACCTTCGCCATCATCAAGGAGACAAAACATTCTTTGAAAAGAAGAAGCTAAGCATATTTAACTTTAACCAATACTCTTTGTCAGTGGCGTAGCTAGGATTTTTTGTTGGGGGGCCCTGGGGGCTGGAGATTTTTGTGGGGGCTCCCGTTTACCATCCAAGCGGAGCGCCACCATAAGTTGGCGCTGAGCGTACCAAGAAAATTTGAGATTTTAGTATGATAGCAGCCTATCAAGATGTGCAGTTTTGGTGAAAAAATGTAAAGTTTTATTTTGTTCACAAACACATTTCTGTGAGGACGGATTAGCTCATCTGGCTGGACTTGGGGTCGGAGGATTACAAGTTTGAATCCCGTTCACTGTCTACTTGGGGCGCCATCACAGGTTGTCGCGGAGCGTACCAAGAAAATTTGAGATTTTATTACATCCCAGATCACGGGAAATGGCACTTGCAGGCTTGATAGCAGGCCATCACGGATGTGCAATGTTTGTGAAAATATGTAAAGTTTGGTTTCATTTTATTCTCAATCCTATGTCTGTGAGGACGGATTAGCTCAGATGGTCGGACTTGGGTTTTGAGGATTGCAAGTTTGAATCCCGTTTAAGCGGAGCGCCACCATGAGTTGGCGCGGAGCGTACCAAGAAAATTTGAGATTTTAATACACCCCAGATCACCAAAAATGGCACTTACCAGGCTTTGATAGCAGCCATCAAGCTGTGTAATTTGGGTGAAAAGTATAAAGTTTGATTTTATTTTGCTCTCATACACATTAAGTTTGTCACATTCTTTCCGATTTCTTTTCAAAATTATTCAGAGTGGGTGAATTTTTTCCCAAATCGCCAGTGGGGGCGCTTGGGATCGGGGGTCGGTGATTTTGTGGGGGAGGAGCCCCTCGTAGCTACGCCACTGCTCTTTGTACACAGAGCACATCATTTCGCGCGCGCGATAAGTTTTACGTCCAATACGTCCGACTTTCTTGTTGTCACATGTATTTGTGACGTCAGTGAAGAACCCCTATAGCGAGAAGAATTTTATAATGATCTGGAACAGACCATCCGGACCTGTCATAATACCTTTTTTACGTATTATCGATCACTTTCGCTCACATTTTACTTGACATTTAGCCAGATTTTATGCAATCTATTCGTGAAACTAAATTACCCCACTTCTTCATTATTTCCCCGTGAAACTTGATAGATTTCTCAGTCACACATATGACTTGTACGCTATAAAGAACCTCTATTTTTATTACCAATGAATACGGTTATATTTTAGATCTCTCTGGTTTAGATGACCATCGAAGAAATACTAATATAAAAATTACCTCTCTTTCAACCCCAATAACTTACGATTTATACGAGTAACTCCACAATTCTGGCTGGCAAATCCCTCGGGAGACCTCTTCCTTTTTTTTAAGCTACAGACAATACGAACTGAAGTGCGTAATTTTAAACTCAATACTGATACAAAAATAGCACGGATAGGCAAACACAGTTTGACCGAATCCTCGCATTGCAAAGTGAATCCCTCAAAAGTGAAAAACAATTTACATCAAACGGAAAAGATCTTCGTTTTATATGGAAATCAAACGGTGTATAATGTACTAAAATAAACTAGGAGGCGTTAAACTTTACTTTAGCAGTGTAACTTTATCCTACATTGCTGTCTTCAGTAAAGTTTGAGTCAATTAAAGGGCAATTGCATCCCACTTGTTGCTTAAGTTTGCATGCCAGTTGAGGTTTTAGTAAGGGACTGTAAAACATAATTGCAGAAATGTGCATAAGTGTGACACAGCTTGTGTAACACAGCTCTTTGTTTCACCGGTGTAATAGCCGTGCTATATATCTGTGGATACCGTGATAGCTGCCAATTCTTCATTAAAGCATTGGAGTACGATTATCAGAGAAACGGACAAAACATATCGGTAACCTTCTAATTTGCTCGATCCATAATGCTTGCACCATGAAGTCATTATGTAAATAAAAGCGGTAGGCCCACTTCTAGTTTAAGCAACTACTTTGAGATCGCTGAATAAATGTTCAAAGTATCAGAAAATGTCAACGATGTTATAAGATCTCTCGAAAACACTTATTACAATGTCCTGCGAAGCTAGTTCGTAGATTAAATGTCAAATTATTACAAGCACAGGTTTATGGGTCTGCCTCGAGAAAATGCAGGCAAAAGACGACACCTACACACAAAGGTAATCATGCTTAATGGTAAAGGTTAGATCTGGTGCATTTTTATTTGCATTACTGAAAAGAGCTTCTTTGATTTTCCTGCTGTTCTTAAGATGAAGAAAAAACTCCAGAATGTATAGAAAAAGGATGGAAGAGAGACCACAGGTTTTTTTTCAATTAAGTTTGCTAGCAATTAGAAATTCTTTCTGTGACGTAGAATCCCAACAACATCTAAGAGAGAGTCATAGAGGAATCAAATCCCATGTGGCAACTGTTCCTGGTAAAGCATAATCGTTAATTGAGTACCATATCGGTGTTTTTCTACACTAAAAATGCCATTCACTACTTAGTCTTCCTCAAATGGTTATTCCCAGGAATCCAATGATCATTATCCGTATCCGTTTACACGTAGGGACAAAAATCGAAATTAATCTTTGAAAGTAGGACAATTATGCAATAACGACGTCACTCTTGCAATTATGAAGCCAGACTGAAGATTTTTACTGCGTGCCCGAAACAACTTACGTACTATTAATAGTACCCAGAAAACGCAAATTGCATTACCTTATTAATATATGTGCAATCACAACTTTCGTAAATAATTATACAGAGAAGGTGTATAGTATAAAGAAGAGTACTATTACCTCCCAGATATACATGGAGAGCTTTAGACAATGAATGCTAAAAGGTAAACTTGTGACCAGAAATATCAGAAAGCGTGACGTGAAAAGAACTAACAGTCAAGTTTGAAATTCAGTATTTCAGAAACATCGCCACGTTCGCCCGTGTAAAAGGAAATACTTGTCTATAGGGGTTTTAAATAAAGACTCCTCGAGAGGGATTTCGAGTACAGAGTCCATCAATGGTCCTTGACAAAGCGTATCTGATTCAGAATAACATTATCACAGGGGAGATGAGTGTCGAAAAGTGGCAAACACGACGCTTTTAAGACTGCTATACTTAAATAAAACATTCACAGACAATATTCTTCCAAGAGTTTAATGTGTTCCAACATTATCAAAGAGGATATTTTATCAGGTTTTTCACCTCCCTCTAAAAAGAGCTAGAACATCAATGTTTGGCGGTGGCCTCTTTTTTAAAGCACGGGAGGAAACCTAAGTCGCACCAAAGGGGATTTTTTCACTTCTGGAATGCAGGAAATGGGACAACTTACTTCTGGCAATAGTTATGGCACAATTGTTGGGTTACAACTTCAAAGAAACATGCGACAAAGTCAATAAAACGACATGGAATTCCACACCTAGACAACATTGACATGGAGTCTAACATTTCTCCTCTCAAAAAATAGGTATCATGTTTATTTTCGGTAAAAGTAGTCATTTATTTGGTGCAAATTTTAAAGATTCTTTAATCAATAAAGCGTAAGACAGATAGAAATGTCCGTACAGGTTTGCCCTCTACTTGATACACTAAAATAAATACAGCTGATTAAGATGTTAACGCTTTAAAGTTCAACAAATTAGCAGGTAAGGGAAATATTTTACTAGATTTATCCTTGAGATGAATCTTATAGGTATAAAACCGGTTGATGTTATAGAGAGAGGAGGGGTTTATTCCCCTATTAAACAGTAAACCGATCAAAAAACTATTTTTGAAAGTACCTTGCTACATGGATATTAAATATACGAATGTTGGACCGGTATCGTTAGTTAGTTAGTGAGATGAAATTTAACGACACACCAACACAAATGTGTCACATAGTGTCAAGCAAAGTTTAAATACGGTGCAAGTCCTTCCCTTTAGTCGCCTCTTACGACAGGCGGGAAATACCGTGGGCATATTCTACAACCCCCAGCCCACAGGGGGCTAGACCGGTATCATTTACATAGGTTTTCACCGAAATCGGATATTTGAAATCCCAGTATTAGCTGATCCGATATCTCTTTTACGAGAACGAAGGTGTATAGACTACACGAAAGGGTACTGCACATGTTGAGACTCCCATTATAACTATAGGCTACTGTTTGTTTTTTCACACTATACCGCGATGTCGTGTTGTTTAATGCGAAGGGAAATTACATATCATAAGGACTACATAATCTATCCCAGCAGCGATATCGTTTGCAAAACATCGGTAAATCATGTTATAAATATCAACGATATCAGACCATGCTGTAACAAATACCGACGATATCGATATTAAACACCGATAATGGATGCAACCTTAAAAAGAACTGTCTACATGCCAGCTGAAAATTGTCTGTTTTTAAAAATATGATTTCAACTCAGTAATATTACCTTTCTACGAACGAGAGGTGGAATTATTTTATGCAAAAGGTTTCTTACTCCGAAAGGAAGTATGTATCCAGTTGGAACAGAGATGTAAGGAATAGGAGGGTATGATATATAATGACAAAAGAGAAGACACTTTCGGCCTTATGTTATTGCAAGCGCGGATCAAGGTTAGGCGCACCCGGCGCATGCCCCCTTTTCTCGATGACCAACGATTTGTTGACCAATGATTTTTTCTGCAGAAAAAATGAGCAAATAGATATGGAAAATATGCTTCCCAGATGCTGGAAAATCGCATCTAAGCGTATCTAGAATTCCAATTTTCTTGGGGGAGGACCCCCAACGCCCCCTCCCGCCGTGGCTTCGCGCCTTCGAAGCTCGCTCGTCGGCGTTTGGTCGACGGTGGGTGCGCCCCCTTTCTCAAAATCCTGTATTGGTAAAGTATTAAGAAAATATTTGGATAATAAAAAAGAAAGAAAGAAAGAAAGAAAGAAAAAAAAAACAACTTACCAAACATCGATGGCATCACGAAGATTTCAGTTGTACTATCATAAAGATAGGATCCACGTGGACACGAATCGGCCTTCTGAAACGCAAAATAGAAATGTGACACCGTTACTTACAAGTTCAATTTAAACTAGGACAAACCATATCCCTGGACACACACACGTCTCTGTTGGGTTACAGCTGAAAGTTAACGAGTTAAAGAAATTGAAAAGTAGAAGGTAAACACAACATATGTTAGAGGAAACTCGATCTCTCTAGTTTGAATTCTTCTTACCCTAATGAAACTAAATGTTCGTTGAAAACTGAAAACTTACTACCAGTTCAGCATTTCTGCTGAAGTGTTCCACACTCCAAACGTGTAAGGTAAGTGGACTACAATATTATCAGTACGCGTACAAAGCTTTGTGTACAAGTACGAGTACACAACGTTTTTCACGAGTACGAGGAAATAATTTTCATATGTTCTACTTCCCTCACATCATGAAGGATTTATTTATATTGTTATAAATATTATATATATACATCACATAGAAAACTGCAGACGGGGTGTTCCTCCGATACAAACAGTGCTCAATACTATTTCAGTAGAGCAAAATACAATACGAATCAGATCAATTGGATATCAAGCCACTACCAGTGGTTTCGTGCTAACGCACTCTTCAGATGGCTGTGAATGAATGAACCTTTCTACAGAGAGCATACGATGTCATGGCCCACCGGGTTTGATTTTATTGTGACCCGATTTGATTTTATGGTGCCTACAAGCAGAGATTAGCTCTGAACGGGAGATGGGCAAGTTGCAAATTAATTCACACTAATATCAACACATTTGGCAATGTACACAATACGACTACGAATACATAGACACATTAGACGTACAATGTGTAGTAGTCCACTCCGCAAAAAGTAGAAGCAAGGCAACAACCCGATCATATTTGATAGTCCGTACCTTCTCTTAGAATCAGCGAAGGCTTTACACATAACTATTCTCATCGGAATCGATTTTAAACTTCATGCCAAACTTTGTGTCTTTTTTGATATTTTCTTTATCAGCACGCCATTCTCAGCCTGATGTGTGGTTGGACGGGGGGTGGGGATAATCACGTTGATCCCATATGATCATTATGCAATTGTTAGAATTTATGGTCATGTTCACTGTCTTGAAATTCTTGTAAGACCCAACTGGCCCACATGACAAAGATCAAGTAACTCCGGTAATATAAATTTCAATTAAGTAAAAAGGATGTAAACTGATTAATGAGCGTATCACGACCAAACCATTCCTCTGATAAGGTCTAGACAAACGTCTTTCGTATATGTTATACAGACTGCCCACATACCATACCGTTTTATCTAAAACCAGTGTTTTCAAGGCGAAAAATTTTTAAGTCCGCCACCTCAATTGTAGCCTACTAAAACCTACATGGCAATATCCATAGAGCTGCGTTACTTAAGGAGTCGTGTAAATGTTGTTTACATCCTATTTCTCACAGTGTTCGTCAATCGCTCGAATATCAATCACTTTCCACGGAGGATGGCCATAAACAAATACCACTGCACAATAGTGAAGAGCGCCATCCAACTGATCACGATCACGCATCATCACGTTAATTATGTAGTATTTCAACAGACTGTAAGTGAAAATTCTCTGTCAAAAGAAAATACCGGAGTTGGAATAATTTTTCGATTTCCATATCAGTGCTTGAGGGGCAACACTCAATTTTTTTTGCCACCTCACTGAAATTATCCACGTGCAAGTATTTTCCTTAAAAGTGTTTGGTCGAGGTCACCACTTTTACACATATATGCCACCACCCAAAATTAGTTTGACATATTATTGGGTCTAGCAAATTTCCTCGCACCAGACAATTAAAGACTCCCACCTAAGTTTTATCTACCCACTCCTCCGATTAAAGAAAACTATTTTTGCACCTCTTATGGACTATGATTTATTTAGAGCCCAAGGCCATAGTTTGCTGTAGATATTTCTGTGTGTGATTTTATTCTACATTCTCTTGTAATCTAGGCCCTATGTAAGCATCCTCTGTTCAATGATGGCCACACTTTAAATTTCACTGATCCGCACATTCCATTGGCCAATCAGAGTGACTTATGTTTAAAGGCATTGTTTGAACTATCCCCTTCTTTACACCAATAAACTTTAGTCACCAACTGTGAATTTAGTTTGCATCAAACATAAACTGTAAGCGGGGCTATGAGTGTTTACATTAAAAATTAAGTTAATCTGTTGTCTGTCCAAATATCCTGGTCAGGATCGCCTGCACGACCCTAGTCGCACGGTTACCCTGGCTGCAAGTTTGCGAACCCCCTCCTCACTCCCATATTTCAGATGATCCCACTCCTATATTAGAGACAAGCAAATATAGTCATCTAACGGACAGCTTTAAACATTAGTCGACAAGATCACTTCGTTAGGAAATGAAAATAAATTTTTTATTGGGATCGAGCTCAATAAATTCAATCTACCAAAGGGGAGGGTTTGCCTGTAAGAAAGCAAGAGATGTCATAATTTGGTTTAATTTGTCTTCATATGTCACTCTCATCGTTCACAGTCTCGCATTTAGTGGTCTTGTTGAAGTGTTTTTCTCCGAACTCTTTTCGGCACCACACGTCTGGGGTCTGGCTCCAAATTAAAAATTTTATATCCCTCCATATTTCTTTCCATGTTTCCAAACATTGTGTTTATTAGAAAGAATCATCCCTGGCAGTTTGAAGAGAACCAAAAGTACAAGAAACCTTCAGAGTCTGGTAGCTGGTATATATAAAACTGTATTGCCTTCATCACCAACAGATTATATTAAACGTGTTCGTTGGCGTCCAAAGTAATTTTAAACCGACACATAATATGACCGTGGAGTTAACAACGAACTATACAGTTCCATGATATGACTGAATCTTGTCGACTTTCAATGGCGACGTTTCCATGTATTCACTATGTACCATTAAACTAATCTATGATCTAATTTCATCCAACCAGGGTGTTGTCATTCCATCAAAAAGCTATACATAACTGCTTTCAAAGAATAAGTTCCAGTTATATTTAATCGCATGCGAACCGCATGTCACTGTTCATGACAAGGGATGTCGGTAAGCCAACATTTCCTTGATGTACTATAGGAATCGCTGTCTTCTTTTGCCTATTGCTTACGATTGTTATGTTCCGTTTGGTGCTAAATGTGATGTATACGTAATGAAGTTTGATATGACGTTGGCGTCGAACATTTTTAGAAGCAAGAGCTCGAAAAATATCTGCTTAACGAAGAAGGTTTGATGAAGCTCCCTGACAAAATCGACGGTCACTGCTACAATCTCTCTATGCTAGTCTGTTGCAGAGCGTTGTTAGTATAAAGGGAAGTGAAAAATACCCTCATGGTACATGATATGAATACCCAGATTCTGAAAAAAGGGAGGGAGAGGCGGCGATATGGGACAAGAAAAATCTACTGGAGGGATGAATAGCATTTCCACTGCAGGCCGGAAACCAGAGTGGTATTCCATTCGAACGGAACGCAAAGGGGATTCGTAAAATAGTCCGATAAATGTAGGAATGTCGACGCCAATTTAGTGGTGCAAGTACAGTGGAGTCTTTCGTATGAGGAAGTTAAATTGAAAACTTTTTTAGTATTTGAAGAAGTTCATAGTGCTGTCGGGTGTGTGTGTGGGGGGGGTACTCTCTATGAGAGAGGGGGACTTCCTCTGTTACAAGCCTGCATATACTTTAACGTTAATGTTTTGAGGAATGAATGGAGAGGGTAGCAAGATATTTCACTGCAGAAAGAGAATGCTCACATGCATCTCATTTGAATCGTGACTTTTTTCACGTTGTCAGTGCTTTTTGTCACAACGAAAGCATGCCTAAGATTTTCATGCTTAGAATGCATTTGTTCCTCAAAACAAGGCCTCAAATAAAAGAAACACTTTTCCAAAGTCAAGAGAGAACAAAGTGTTACCCATCAAAATCTTCTTGAACTAGGTAAGTGGCACAGAGAAGAGTGAAGTTGCATTAGCTGCCAAGGAAATTCATTGTGACAAACATGAATTTGAAAGTGTTTCCGTCGTTTTCGGATTGATGAAAGCTAGCTAATTAAACAGTTAAAGTAGTCAACTTCTCTTCCTTCACATTTAGACTTTACGAGATGCAAGGGTCCCTCTTATGGTTTCCCTGTTTAGTTAACATTCATCTTCAAGCCAAGGTAATGAAGAATTTGCAGCAAAAGTAGAACGAAATGACGTATGAGTCATGAGTCATTCAGAATGTAATAAGTTTACAGTAGTATGTAGCTCCTTGGTGGAAGTTAAAATCGGTCTGTGAAAGAAAGCAAACGAGCAAAAAGAGTCATAGGGCAGACAGCCGGTTTACAGTGCTAAACGATCACGATGTGAGAAAAGACGGCAAGGGCAATTATAACCTCTTATTGTGCTGCTTCCGGTGGAGAAAGGAGGGTGGGGCCCTACGTAGGTCTCAGGCCTCGGTCGCTCCACTGGACAACTCAAAGAGTGAAAAATATTACCACTGCCATATTTTGAAGCCACCCACGAAAAAGGGAACCCCCGTTGTACCTTCATCAACCTTTTTTCGGCTAAGCCACTGAAAGCTTCTAATCCTTAACATTTTATATCATTGATATGTATATCAAGGGATTGCCATAAGACAGAAAACTTCAAATGCAGCAGACCACAGTTTCCTTCGATGGAGTGGCTTAAGGAAAAAAGGTCTATCATCATTTCTCAGTTTATAGGACAGAATCCTATACCCTTAACTCTCGTATGTTCCCAGAGACCTGTTTTAGTTCTTGAGGGGAGAAAGAGCGTTCCTACAATACGTCATCGGGTACTAGGGAACAAACATTACAGCATCTATACCATTTGAGTTGGAGAACTGTCCTTTTTTGTTTCGTCTTCATCTGTTCCATACATCTTTTATCCTCACCAAGCCCGTAACAAGACTTGTAGAGCAGGGGGCAAACTAAGCAGGGCAAACCAAGCTCAGGGGGTGGTTTTCGGTATACTTTATTGCACAGGGGTCTAGCTATGCCCGCAGAGCAGGGGGCAAGCCAAGGAGCAGGGGCCTGGTCACCAAATGACCCCCTTGGTTACGGGGGGGGGGGTCCTCACATGATACTTTAATGTTCCAGACTTGAAGGGGTAAACTAAAATTTAAATTTTGCTCGTGTATATAATTTCTTGCATGACACATATCAAAGGGATTGCATATACATATAAAATACCGCTTGTTTGACCCTTCAAAACTAGTAGTATAATAGGAATCGAATCAAAGTCATTGCTTATCAACTGACTTCCTTCCTAGAAAGTAATTCTCTCGGCCGCTTTTGTCGGTATAGGCAATGTAGAGGGGTAAGTGTTGACTCCGAAGAGGGACAGAAACCTTCTAGGATGGTAGGAGGGTCCTACGAAGACTCCCAGGCCACTATGTGAAACTTGAGGACATAAAATTAAAGAAATAAGCTCTTATCCCCACCCCACCCCGTCCGCAGGCTTGTAAACGTTCGTGGTTAGAACAGTCTCTGTTCCCAAGGATGCAGTATAAATTTTTAGAGGTTCGTAAGCTTACATCAGCAAAAAAATAATAATTATAAAAGATTGATGCACGTTTGCCCGCTGGAGGACGTGTATTACTCCTTTACTTTTATTGGCTACACTCGTGATACCAGCATGTAGGGCCTGCGTGAAGAATATGTACAACATATTCAAAACCTGCTGAGATGCTTGAGTGGCTATGAGCATGTAGGATGCACTGGTTCTCAAGTGTTTGGGATGAGGGCCAAGTTACCGTTATAGTTTATGGTTTACTGTAGTAGCCAGAAATCTTACCATGTGCTATAATCACGGCTCCTCTAATATTCTGTTGGCCACTTTTAGTTTGTGCACGTCGCTTACCGCAAAAGGCCAGCGGGCCGCCACTTGAGTACCTATCACTAAAACCTAGATACCATGCGTGACAGACGTAGTATGCTAAGTCATTCCTGTCTTCGCTTACATTGCACTGATTAAACAGATACCGGTGCGGCCAGCCTTGCAGCCTATAGAAAGTAGGCAGCATCATTTATTTAATGAGTTAGGCAGTGCCTCTCCGAAGGCCCCTTTGAGACCCGAGGAAACTATAGGCCTAGAACTTACTTTGAAGTCAAAGGCAGACTGTATTTCACTCGAGGCCCCGGACTGTATTCTTTCCTTCCCACTCCTCTTTAATAGCCCTGTTTGTGCCTCTTTCATTTTCTGAACGTTTCCGAAAGTATCAACAACAAGTCGTACGTCATAGAAAAATGAAGACACTGTTCCTTAATTTAACATGTTTCTGCCGTTCACCGTCTGTGATAACCTGGAATTTTAGCAAAGGGCCTTAGTTTAATTAGGGACAAGAGCAAAGTTATCGACTTAAATCCAAAATATGCGCCTCACAGACTTGACGCATTTCGAAGTCCATTTCATCTATCAAATAAGGGGTCTCGCTCGTGTTATTAAATAAACATGCAAAAGATTGTAGCAAGCACTTAATTTGTATGTATACAACACGGGTCATATTTCAGAGTTTTTAATGGAACAATTTGCTATATCAACACGATCTTGCTAAGTGACAGACGAAACATAGCCAGAATGTTAGATATACCGATCTTAAAATTTATATTAACCAGGTAATCAAATATCAACCTACAATTTACCTCCAAGTTTGTTTTAAATAGTTGCAACGCGTCAAACCACCAGTCTTAGACTGTAAATAACGGAAAGCCGTTTGACGTAAGTTAGAAAAAGGCGCTAGTATTTCATTAAGTAAAACACAAAACGTTCGAAGAACCCTGTGCGCAAAATAAATTGATTTACGAGAAATTTAATGGATTCTCCGTGGGAATTGCGATATTCTGGAAACCTACCCTCTTGACCTAAGGAAACCGGTAATTGTCGGTCGCGATAAAGAAACACGGTCTGCGATAACTGACACGGTTCATTAGACTGGATGTAAAGATAGGCTACATGAGGAGAGTTTTTTTAAGTCAAGTTCAAAGGCTTTTCGGAACCCAGTTTAAAACGAACATTAAAATTTATTTTTATTAACCTTATTTTTATTAACCTTAAACAGTGCCTAAAGACTGTAGTTACAACTGGTTCGTAATGTTAGGTTAAGGCTTCTATGTACGATTCGACTGGTACGGGCCGAGAGTCACTTAAACTGTTTAAGATTGAGTCAGCTACAGGAGTTTTTAAATTTGTTGTGGTACTTTGTTATGAATAGCCAACCCCTTGGACCTGCTGGTACTAAGGAGTGATTTCCTGTTAGGAGACTTTGACATGGCTGTAATGCGTGAGTTCGGACTCGGAGTCAGTTCTGGACTCCAGTCTGAGATTTAATGGGCTATGAATTTGCCAGAGAAGGACCGGATCCAGGAATATGAGAAAAGGGGAAGGATCGTAACCGTTTGCAGAAAGTGCATGGCGCAAAGGAAGGGGGGTAGATTTCCCAGATGCAAAGCTCTTATAGTTGCCAACATTTGGTTAAACTTGCTTTTATGTATTCTGTTAAGATTTCTTCTGATCATATCTTTTCATGCATGGGCTTGGAGATGTAAAATTTTGGTTACAAAAATCATTGCTTTGCCGAAAATAGGGGGCGTTCTCCCCTTAAGCCCCCCTTGGATCCCGCCCTGTAGAGGACACTGGGTAATTCTACTGGCAGTCCTGGCGACTTGGCAATAGAAACTACAAGTTTGCGCTTCTTTTCATAATGTGAGTTGAAATACAAAGTTGTAGTTGATCTTGTATAGTTGTAGTTGTGGTTATAGTTGTAGCATGCGTTTGTATTCATTCCATGCACGTATTCAGGCAAGTAGTCTTCCTTATCGTGACTCTGTAAACTTTCTTCAAACGTTCGAACTAATGAGAAGATTTTGGAACATTCCAAAAGTGTTTTCCTACGTCCGAAAAGATTTTCTAGGGTACGAAAAGACCTTCGAACGTCCCAAAAATATTTTCCTTTTTTACGTGACCACAATACTCTCCCATAATGCAGGCTGTAACGGAAAGTTAAATATCTGCGGTTTTGTTCATGGAGGACATTAGGCTACCTAACCGGAATCGACTTCAAACGATACTGATGCTACTCTTGAAACCGGTCAACCGTTTAGCTTTACCTCAGTCAGAACTTTTCGACATTTGACGGTCTGCCCAGTTTCCGTTATCAAGAATATCAAAGGGACGTAACTCAACGAGTGTAGCGGACTAAGCTTTCAACACTCAAACGACATTCTCGATATCTTCAAGTAGTACATAATCTCATCGTGTTTCACTTCGAAACCCCTATCGTGATTAGATCGAGTAGTACTTTAAGACTTTTAAGAAAGCATTTTTCTAAATGTTACTGAAAAAATATCGTTCGTGCTTTAAGGAGCGATTACATGGGTGCTTGTTTGAAGCCAGCACGTTCTCTGTAAGTTTTAATCAAGGGAGTATTTTGAACATAGCCACATGCATTAACGTGGACCTTAACTACTTCAGAAATGGCGAGCCTAAAAGCGCTTCAGTCTAATTACGTTCAATTTTGTTTGAAATGGTATCTGTTGTAGCCATCGGCTAAAGCTCATATCTTGTAGTATATGTTCGATACGTTTGAGAGTTTTTGAGCGTTTTGACCTATTTTGAAGATCCGGTATATAGGAATTTGTAAAATGATCATAGAACTTAACAAAGCTTCAACATTGTCAAGTAGCAAGAAGCAAGTATTTGATGGGCGACAGCACACTTGTAATAAAATGGCATCCAAGAAGAAGACCTCGTTTAATTTACTGATCCCATTTTCAGAGTGTCAGCATGCCTAACTGTTTTTGTAATTAAAACGACAACACATCAGGTGCCGTGAAAGGAAAACAGAAAACACTTGCTTTGCAGTGACTCAAGCACAATTTTCGCTTTGGAAAGCATTATTTTCACAAAGGAGGGTACGTCGAAATTCTAATTTTCATCTTGCTGCTTTTCATGTGATTTTAACACAATTTCTTAGAAGATAAGTTAATAGGACGATCGTGTGAACAGCAATTATAATTCTCTGTATGTAGAGTCAGAGCAACGGTATAGCCTACTACGTATAATGAAGGGATATACCGAATTAGGAACACATATCTACGTAAAGCTATGACACTGGTATGGAGTGAGTTACGAAAAAGGGCAAAATTGTTGACCATCTTCTGACTGTAGAATATTACCACTAAAATGTGGAAGAGTTAGTGGCATCATGTTTCCATATTTTACAAATCAGTGAATCTCGATCCAAAAATCTGTCAGTCTGATTAATTAAGCAGTAGTTTCTCACCGTCAAAAGTGGTTGAACCGTGAGTGTTACGAGTATCAAAAGGCTTTTGTAGACTATGAAGTTTATGGTGCTGTGAGCTTTTGGGCGTATGTAACAGAGAAGTCGGAGCAGCAGAACCCTGGACGAGATTAACATGTGTAATATGGTGCACTCAGAGCAGCGGGCATGCAAAGCGGTTCACTAGAATAGGGAACTGTAGAGTATGTGCAGTAGATATAGGTATGAGCTTGTGAGATGGTTGTAGGCAGGTACAGAATGAAAGCTTGTAACCGAGTCTTTTACTATGGTAGGTTACACATGCCATCTTATTTTCGGCTGTATACCTTTAACCAGAATGCAAAAATGCATTGAGGTTTCGATGATATATATGTTCTATTCCAAATAATGCCACAATGTCCCATACCTTTCAGTCACTGGTCAAATGCTATCTTAACATGTTGGAAAAAACATGCAGTTTTGTGTTCCTATTTAATCTTGGGAATTCTTGAAAAATTTGCGTTTTGACCTCTAGTGACCCCAGATGACCTTTGACCTCCACCACAAACGATAGGGTTCATCTCCTCACCGTAACACATCTACATACTAAGTATGAAATCTATCACAGCTTTCTGCCATAAGATATCATGTTAACAAAGTTTTCAATGTTTGACCCCCAGTGACCCCAAAAGACCTTTGACCTCCACCAAAAATAATAGGATTCATCTTCCTACGTACCATAACGCATCCACATACTAAGTATGATATCTATCCAAGCTTCCTACCTGGAGATATTGTTTTAACAAGATTTTCAGGGTTTGACCCCCACTGACCCCAGATGACCTTTGAAACCCACCAAAAATGATAGGATTCTTCCTCTCACCATAACGCATCTACATATACTAAGCATGAAATTCATCCAAGCTTCCTGTCTCAAGATATTGTGTTAACAAGGTTTTCAGGGTTTGACCCCTGGTGACCCCACATGACCTTCGATCTCCTTCAAAAATGATAGGGTTCTTCCTCTTACCATAACGCATCTACATACTACGCATGAAATTCATCCAAGCTTCCTATCTCAAGATATTGTGTTAACAAGGTTTTCAGGGTTTGACCCCTGGTGACCCCTGGTGACCCCAGGTGACCTTTGACCCCTACCACAAACAATAAGATTCTTTCTCTCAATATGGGGCATCTATGTACCAAGTTTGAGAGCTGTCAGAGCTTTTCTTCTTGAGATATCGTGTTAACGAGGTTTTCAGGGTTTGACCCCCGGTGACCCTAGATGACCTTTGAACCCCACCAAAAATAATAGGATTCTTCCTCTTACTACAAGGCATCTACATACAAAGTATGAAATTTATCCAAGCTTCTTACCTTGAGATATTGTGTTAATAAGGTTTTCAGAGTTTGACCCCTGGTGACCCCAGATGACCTTTGACCTCCTTCAAAAATTATAGGATTCTTTCTCTTACCATAAGGCATCTACACACTAAGTATGAAATTCATCCAAGCTTCCTACCTCAAGATATTGTGTTAATAAGGTTTTCAGGGTTTGACCCCTGGTGACCCCAGGTGACCTTTGACCCCCACCACAAACAATACGGTTCTTTCTCTCAATATGGGGCATCTATGTACCAAGTTTGAGCGCTGTCAGAGCTTCCCTTCTTGAGATATCGTGTTAACGGAGTTTTCAGGGTTTGACCCCCGTTGACCCCAGATGACCTTTGGCCTCCACTAAAAATGATAGGGTTCTTCCTCTTACCATAACACATCTACGTACAAAATATGAAATTCATCAAAGCTTCCTACCTTGAGATATTGTGTTAACAAGGTTTTCAGAGTTTGAAAAAATCTGTCAGTCTGATTAATTAAGCAGTAGTTTCTCACCGTCAAAAGTGGTTGAACCGTGAGTGTTACGAGTATCAAAAGGCTTTTGTAGACTATGAAGTTTATGGTGCTGTGAGCTTTTGGGCGTATGTAACAGAGAAGTCGGAGCAGCAGAACCCTGGACGAGATTAACATGTGTAATATGGTGCACTCAGAGCAGCGGGCATGCAAAGCGGTTCACTAGAATAGGGAACTGTAGAGTATGTGCAGTAGATATAGGTATGAGCTTGTGGGATGGTTGTAGGCAGGTACACAATGAAAGCTTGTAACCGAGTCTTTTACTATGGTAGGTTACACATGCCATCTTATTTTCGGCTGTATACCTTTAATAATAGAGAATAGCTCCCATTAATGGAGTACTATGTCGCACTCGTGTGGCGAATGTACCTCGGCAAATCTATTCTATTGTATGCCATGGATTTCTTCACTATAGTATATCAGCCATTCTTTTTGCCTGAAGAAAATTTGGTGTTTAGTATTTTCGTCATTTTGTTCCTTGTGAAAGGTTAAAGCCATTCGGCAAGGTAATCACTTCCTTTTGGCAGACCCAATCTAGAACGAGGAAGTTCTGAAAGCCCTCCTAGGAATGAAAAATATGACTTAGGAATGACAAATTTTTACTTATCAAACCTGAAAGCATATGACATGTTATAAATAGTATACCTGCAGTTGTTACATTTTTACCTAATACAGGCTACCCAACCCGTGAGTGTCAGGAAAAACTGGTATGATTTCTGACGATTCTGTATGCAGTCAACAGAACGTGAAAAGGTTGTATCAATTCCTTACACCCTCCCCAATGCATATTGATGTAACTATAGCGTTGCATTATCCAGACTGGGTAAACGTTCACATATAAGCCAATATTACGACCAGCCAGGGCACTAATACTTGGGAAGCTCCCTGAACCAACAACAGAAGAATTCACACATATAAAAGGGGAGATGGCGTTCGTCTTTTTATGGTTACCATCCAACCCTCACCATTTACCCATCACAAGTTTAATAGATACCTGTGGTGTGTACTATATACTACTGGTCTCTGGAGAGAAGGTGGGGAAGGGGCTGTGGTGGTTTCGAGAACATAGGCTGGCCCAAGAAATTTTAAGAAGTTATTCAAATAGCCGTATTGACCACCTTGTATCTGTGCCCATCGACACTTTTGTCGAAGCAGGGAGGTGATATTAGATGGAGATCCATCGAAAACTTTAATTTATGCTAATCCAATAAGATTGACTTCAGAGTGGAGGTTAAATAACCTTTAATTGTGGATTATTGAACTAAAGGGCATTGAATTCCTTTGTTTAATAACTAGGCAACCTCATTCATACCTACAGTGACCCCAACAAAAAGGATTATTTGGAAAAATGCTTTAATGTCTAACTAGTTGTCGACAGTCAAGTACGAAACACTGTTCTGACATTCAAAACGACTGTTTATTGCGAAGGAATCTAATAATGCTGGCAATAAACCAATGCTCAAGATTTATGCAAATGAGTAAAAGAAGTAAAAGACTAAACTTTGCTGTCGGATTTTGACATTTTGATTTTTCGTATTCGCTCGCATGATTTAAAAGATACACCCACATTGAGCAAGTTATAGGGAACTAGACAACTACGTTGTAAATAGCGTCGAAACGCGTCGAAACCCTCAAATTAATTTACAGCTTAAGCGACTGGCAATGTTAAGGCAAGGAGTTAATTTCCCGATCTGTACATGGAGATGTATCAGACGACGTGTCCTACTTGTACTTAGTTCTTAACACCGCTTAAGCCTATTGCATCATCAAGAACAACACACAAGAAAGGTTATTGTCGGTAACCAGTAGGGTTCAAAGAAAGAGTTTTCGATGGATCTCCATCTAATATCACCTCCCTGGTTGGAGACAGCACACTGTTTAACTCGTTTAGTAATATACCGAGGTGCTTTGTCGTTATACTCCCATAGCAGCTCTATTGCAATTCCTCCATTTACCTACTAGTAAAGGTGATAAATATTCAGCAGCTGGCCTTTTTTGCCCTACACATCAATTTAAGAACATTCAAAGCTACATGGTAATATATTACAAGAAACACGTTGTATTCAAACTGCTGAGAAGCCAAGTCTTCAGACTTGATAAATTGGGGTAAGTGGTTCGCATTTTACCCTATAGGCTATTTGCACAAATGTTGAGAGGAGAGGAAATTTGATACATTAATCTCTAATATTTCTTCACACAGCTCTTTCCTACCGGAGTGCACAGAACCTGATCTCCAGCTTCTTTGGTGATTACCATTTTAAGTGTAGAATAAATCTTCGAGACACTGCATAAACCTAATATTTACTAATCCTGTCAACCTGACAAGAGTACTAACTGTACACGTCATGACGGGGTAATCGAAAACTTCTGAAAAAAGCCCATATCTCTTAACGTTTTTACGCTTGACGGAAACAAAAGCGACAAATTGTAGCAAAATAGCGTGTCACTTAAATTTTAAAACTAACTACACCCTGAATGAACTTTTTGAAGACTGTGCTATTTTCCAGCATTCTCCTTGCAACAGAATGAGGGCGCTATCACATAAGGCTTTTCGGCCACTCCAAAGTTAGAGGAGAGTTCATTGCACGCAAGAGAGAGCTAACATTGTAATATTGCATGTTAATCTTTGAATCGGAACTGACGCACTTAATCACAAAAAGTACAATAAAGTAAGAAAAGAATCATTCTTCACTCTCGAATCATCGCAACTTGTTGTCTCATGAAAAGGTCGTCTGTTCTCTACTAATTTGTTCACATTCAGCCAAAGATATTTTGAATGCAGCACAGGACATACCCATAGGTCATTGAACCTAGGTTCAATGAACAATAATTTTGGAGGTCATTTAGGGACTTCTGAAACGTGCTAATCAATCTCGGAAACTTTTCAGAGTTTAGAGCTATTTTACGATTAATGCTTCCCTGAAAACTTTAAACTTATGATTCCTGACTACTGCTATACAAGCGAAAATGAAACGAATATGAACAATGGCATACCACACCATACAATGGTCCCCAATATTCGAATCATTTAAATTACAGCTTTCCCATTAATGAGTAAATTTTAGCACTCGTGTCACTTTGCTTCAACTTGCAGATCCAATAACATCTCCTTGGTTTCAGTAAAAGATTTCGAAATATTAAATAATGCACACTTTATGCTAAAAAACAATTCAAGTAAACAAATATTTAGGTTTAGACATAGACATTGGGGAGAGATTTCACATGGGGATGGAAGGTGTTTGCCTAGAAACTTTTCAGTGACTGACAAGAAATCACATTAATTTTGTCCTGAAAACATAATGCCACTGTCCTGCAGTTGACATTTTTACCTAGAAACGATGTTTTTTGTTGCTTCATTCCCAGACCACATCCGTGTACGCTTATGAGTTTAGGCGTTCTTTAAAAACTAATCTTGAGCTAGAATATTTCGTCCACTTATCAGGCCTTTATTACTTGCCTCAAGTTTGACAGCAACTCCCTGCTTTTAAAGACATACCCTCATTACACCAAATACATTCTCGACCACATCAATGGAATTGTGTTTGGTATTTGTTCTACTTTGATTAGCATGTTCTACAAGATGGCAAATTTAAACTGGGCCGGATGTATGTAAGTCACTTTGATTGGTCAATAAAGTTTGCAGATCAGTGAGATGAAGTTGCACAGCGAGTTGCACAACCTGTATACAGAGAGGCAACTGAGGCAGTCAGATTCTCAAATTACAGCACAGTATAAACTAAATTGTTTGGGGTTGAAAAACCACTGTTTTCAGTTGGTAGAAGATTGACCTTGTGCAATGAAACTGCTCAGCGTGAGGTGCTTAGACAATTATTGAGTTTAGAGAGGTCCTAAAAGTAAAATGTATTGGAAGAGTTTGAACGTTTTTGAGTGAGGAAATCTGCCCAATCATCACGTGGCGCATTTCATGAGCTGTGCTTTCCAGGACAAGGAGATATTGAGACAGCAGAAAACAGGTTTACTGAAACAGCACAACGATACTGTGGTAATGAGTCCCGTCCCATTTAATACATCAAACTTTCAAAGAGTTAATAATATTTCTCAAAAGATGAACCCTCTTTTGTTATATTTCTAGAAAAAATAATGATGGCTTCTAGCCCACTAACAAACTGCGACTTTTAACTCAAACTTTTGTTCCTTCACACGATGGGAATTATATAATCATGATAAAAGTTTAATTTTTAAAACTATTTGAGAAGAATGATGTGCAGTTTTCAGTAGCGTATATAAAACAACATCACCCGACATACTACCTGTACATTACCAGTGCTCTCTCTGGCACAGTTGACCCATGCTCCTAGAACACACACATACCACGATATAGGCTTCGTCATCCTATAAATACTTATAATGTCCGGTACGACAACAGAAATATCCAACATCTCAAAGTTCGTAGAAAATTTCAACTTTTTTATCTATTTGCTGTGGATTCATCTACATTTCAACCCACAGAACGATTTAGGTGCAACCTTAACCGATGTAGGTCTATACAGTTTCATTAGAATATGATAAATTTCTTCGAGTTAATCATTCTCTCACAACCGTTGGGCAAATTTCCTTCTTAAGTTGATACTTTTCGACAAAGGATAGTAGTTTCTTCGAGCTATCTTAGGTAAAATAAAAGACTGAACAAGAACACCTTTCCCCCTCGGGCCACGACGTATTCTATGTGCCAGTCTATGGGTCCTTAACGACAATACTATATAAGAAAGGACTAATTACATTGCAAACTTGGAATCACGAACTCTTAAGATATACGATTTCTTCAATGTTCCTTGCTTGGAGGCTTCGCCGTCTCAGCCTTGTTTTAACTGGCTAATGATCAAACATGTAGCATATAGCTACACGTGACTGGGCGATATTTATGCTGCATTTACAAAAGAAAAAATGGAACCTTTTGAAGAGGAAAAATTGACGAAAGTTTTTTTTTCCCAACAGGCCCCTTATAAATATGGAATCGTGATAGAGTATCTACAAGTGGCATAAATATTTTTTGACATTTGCGCATCTTATCTTGTGCGTGTAACATACTGACTTGGCACGTGACAAACAGCTTATACGTTTTTTTCTTATTTAAGCTCTTTATGTTTCCACAACTATAGCTGTAGGTGACTTTCGCAATACATAAATTTTATGGAAATCGTACATTTTCTTTCCTTTTCCAAGAAGAATACGTACAAGAAGTGGAGGCCCATAATTTACTTGGATCAAGGAAATCGGTCTTCCAGAGTGGCAATTAAATTAAAGTCCTAGGTATGTGATAGGCTACATGGCAAAATCAACATTTTACTCATATTTTTAGAGTGAGAACTAAAGTAATTTTCCAGCGATTTGAGAGTAATGGGACTACCTTATGCCTACATGTCATTCATCTTGTTATTAAACACTACCAGCAAGAGGTGGAAATATTTACAACATACACTTGTTGATTTTGGCACCAGCAAATGTTATGAAAACAGACCCTCGGAACTTGTTCCGAATCGAAGTACCTTGCTGTAATGGAAGTGAACACTTACATTTACTAATATCACTTCAATTACCTCTATGAGCAATGAAAATTTGTTATATATACGTCTCATACTGACACTGAAAACAGTAGTTAGTAAAATGTTAACGAATTTTGTTATTCTTCAAAATAAGGTTGCAGACTTACACGTGAAACTGTGCTAGATACCTATTGACCCACATCTTTCTGTAAAATATTAATATTGACAATTCATAAAGGGTCTTTTACGCTTTCACTTCGTTTAACTGATTCTTTACATTGTTTCTCGATCTTTCAAATTTTTGCCAATGATAGGCTATAAACCTGCGACAAAAAGGGTAAATTTTAATTTCGATAAAAATATGTTTCTCTTTGAAGTTGGATTCATATTCCTTTGTCCGTATAGATTTGAATATGTATGTGCAAATGAATATGTTTATTATAATTATGTTTATATTAATGTATATGTATGACCTACAGGAACGTAGCCAAGATTTGGTCGGGGGTGGGGGAGGCCTAGGCCACATTAACTCAGTGACACCAGAGGCACCACTGGACCGCAAATCCCTCCGTAGGGGTCCTCGTCAAGGCGATTCTTTGCAATGAGGTTTGCGGGTAATGTATTTAGGGAGTCATGTCGGAGTATTTTCCCAAGAAACTGCAATGTTTGGGCATTACCGTTTCCAATTGAATCCAGCGGGATATTGAAACCAACCCCCACCCAATTGCTATACGTCTCATGGCCTTACCATCAGCGACTTAAAATGGTCACCTTTGTAATCCTTCCTTTTACATTTCCTTAAAAATTGAAATTCGCCTCGATTTATTCTGAAATATCATGATTCTCCGTTAAAAGAGTAATCTAGAAACTTTTGTTTCCTTCAAAACAATAATTTATTTCTATTTGTTATAACTCCTTACAGAATACAGTATGTAGTACACTTTTGCTATTTCTTCTACAAGAATAGTACATCAGACTTTCCTTAATTAAAGGGAAAATGCAGTCCCTCCTCCCTCCCCAACAGAGTGAGTGTGCCCAGTCACTCTAGTTCATGAATGGCCAATTATGATCATGTGACGATATTTTTGTTAGTGAATTGTGAAATTCAAGGAGAATTTCTCCTTGCTTTACCTATTGTCTGTAATAGTTACGTTCAAAACATCTTCAGAGTTGCTTGTAATGCAATAAGAAGAGATTTGCAAGAGCTTGCAGATTTTTTCAAAGAAAATTTTGGGGCGATTGCCTATTGCCTTTAAGAAAGCGCCATGTTTTTAACCAGGCAAACTATAATGTTCCTTCTGAAAATCTACAAATCTTTGGCAAAACTTAAGCTTACTTTTACATCTATCTAAAATATTCAGAAGAAGGTAGTTATGTAATGTGATGACAATTTATGACAACTCTGTACTTTTGTTTTTAGGCTCATCAAGACAAAAACGTTTCTGTGTAAAATATATCTTTTCCAATCTTCCTGTCTTCATTCTGTTAACGACAGTCCACATTTTTGGAAATTATTTCGAAGTGAATCTGATTGCTATTGAAGTAAATACACGTAGTCCGCATGACCACGTGGGTTACAAGACCAGCAATCCATACAGTTGCCATGGTAACTACTTCATATGTAAGCTCTAAACATCGTCCATTGTTTGATTTGTTGTAATAATCTTTCATTCGAAATGAGTCAATAATTAGATTCAGTTGCCTTAGTTGGTTAAATTACCTCGACTTGAAATTGACCGCATCAGGAAAATATTCATAATGGCTATTTTCGGGGTCATTTTTGGCTGTTTTAGTGATTTAATGACAATCAGAGACTCACGAATGA
>CM055962.1:37187087-37332087 GCA_029531755.1 Holothuria leucospilota | reverse complement strand
AAAAATATTTATGAAAACGAAAATGTTCCACCTGTTTACAGTAATAATAAAATAAACGAATAAATGTGTTTACGAGATGGCGTTAGAGTGGCGTCAATGTGTTTAAGTTAGCGTTTTAGACGTTTAATTTGCTAATGTATTTTATTGTTTTTTCGGTTACATAAACGCCAAGACGCGTTTATTATCTGTTACAGTATACTTATCTCTTTGATGAAGAAAGAATTGAAAACATTGCTAGAAATCCACAATTCCAATCAAAATCATTAATTTTGTTTTTACGTGGTACAACATAAATAAGGATTACCTTAATATGCAAATATGCCAAGAGAAAGCAGGGAAGATCTCCCTTATATTCGTTTAAGCTTCATGGCAAGGGCAGTTGAAATACTAATCTGTCCCCAGGGGCTTTCCTAGGAAGCAACACTTGCCTACTTCAATAAAATGTCAACATCACACACCACACTATACTCAAGTATAATTAACAAATTATGTTTTATGTAGGGTTAACAAAAGAAACACGAATACTGTGCAATCCTCCATGTCATTATTTTTTGCATTTGTAATGAGCTATATCAGAAACGACTAACATTTTCTTGATTTCAATATATAACCACTTTTAAACCAAATAACCACAGTTAAAATATGTAACCACAGTCAAAATGTGTAACCGTATTTACCTATGAGTTGCTTGTCCAAATACCTATAAATGCAAACTATTATGTTCTACCAGTTGTAACCTTATTGAAAATTGGCGCCTTTTCATGTTGATACGAATTTTGCACAGAATTGTTCAAGGCCAATGTAAGAAGTCCTGAAGACATTCATGTCCCTTACATTTTCTAGATTAAACTTTGTTAATATTAACGTTTTTAAAAAAGCTGTTAATCTCTGATAATCTCTGATTTGTAATGAAAATTTCATAAGTATCAACGAGACGTTACAACTTGTAGGCAATTTGAGTTTTCACTTTAAGTCGAGAATCTTCCTTGCTAGTCAAGCTATTTTAGGTGATCTCCTATGTGCTATGCACATTATGGCTTGTCAACAGAATTTGTTGCTTATTTGTAACTTACTACAACTTCCAAAACACTGTGCATCAGTTACAAACAGGCAAAATCGTTCCCGGCGTCTTTCCATTTTAATCATTCATTTGTGATACACAATACGACCCAATCGTTTTGCAACCTTTGTCTGTATTTGGTAGCTTACCCAAGTTTGTCATTCACGAGAACTTAAAAGGAATAAATTTAAGAGAGCCTTTGGCGAAAGTTTTATCATCATGAATAAGTAAAACACGTTTTCTTCAGAAGGAAAACAGCTCGTGGGGTATTAGTTCTAAGATTTCGTTATTAAAGTCGTTTCATTCCCACATTGCTTATCGTGTAACAGGTATACATTACCCATCGCAACAGTATAGGATAACGAAATGTAAGGGTGTTCGCTAGGACGAGAATAAACATTTATTACAGCATATATGTTAAAGAAAGCGGGTTATTAAGAAGAGTGTGGTCTCTTGGGTTGGTGGAAGGAACAAAACACGTTATAATGTTTATGATTGCATGATATTCATTGGCTGTGACATTTGCGTCGGCCAGCGGAAAGACATCCAATTTCGGGTTTAGTTTTCTGGAATACCAAGCTGTAATCTGCTTTTACATCCGGGTAGGTTACATGGGATATTAACCGACGTCACTGCGTCGTATCTATATTTACTGGAAATGTTGGCCACCAAACGGTCATTAGGGTCCTGTTATGCGCGGTTGCGCACGCACCTTCTGCACATGAGCTTTGATGGCAAGCATAACTGGAAGACACAGTGCCAAGTATAGACACTCCGTAAAAGATACAAACGTGTCCATGTGGGTTGTACAGATTTTAAGTAAAATTTCCTGCTATGTGCAATATAGTTTTTTTTTTCAATTTCTGATGTAGTATTTTCAGAAGAAAGCCCAACACGTTATTTTTTCAATAGAGAAAAAAATAACGACGAAAGGCTTCATAAGATTCAGGCCCTTAGCCAGAAAAAATATTAAAGGGGGCGAGATAGCGCCCAGGGTTGGGGTCTTTTTCAGGGGCTGGAGATATGCTAAGATATGGAAAGGCAATAGTAAAATTTGTCCTTAAGAATTTTTCTAGGGGTAATTTTTTCAGGGAGCGTCAACCAACCTTGAAAATGGGACTGACCAGCTGCCAAACACAACTCGTTATCTTCCATACTTTTAGAAATAGTCACATCTAAACACAATGGACTTGTAGCAAGTCTAAGTATCATTGACTTCAGTCAGGCTCGCTTTATGAAAAGTAATTGTCATCTTTATATTTCGTTCAGTTTACTCTAAACATAACATATGAAAGTAACTTACTACTGGTAGTATTAAATTTCTACAAGGCTGTCGTATACGTCAGAACACTCATTCTGAAATCCAAGTTAAGATGGTTGCATCAACAAAAATACACTTTAGTAGACTCTGCAAGATAATAATTATAACCACTGTTAAAGTGGAGAGCAGCCGTAATATCATATCAGGCTTTCCTCAATTCAGTGTGCTTGGGAGGTCATCTCCCTTGTGATGCATAGTGGCGATTACCTCTACAACCAAAGATATATAGAGACGCATGTGGGTTGTTTAGATGGGTTCAGATTGTCCAGATTCGAGTCATTGGTTCCCTACTAATCTGAAACTAAATGCGCAGACCATACACAAGTGATGAAATGACTGCCTATAGACATAGATTTTTGGCTGGGACAAAGACCCACTTTGACGTAAAGGCAAATACACGGTATAATTGGCGGTCTTGATATCAACTATCCACGGTAGATATCAACAATTACTTGGTCCAGTGAAATGCAACAGTCGATACACCGCCAATCAGACGATCAGTACCTGTTCGAAGTCTCCTTTACCACTTTGGGGGGTAAATATATTGTATACGGTATATAAAACCTCAATAGCGGTACCGCTGCTATAGAAAATCGGCACAGACAAAACAGTTACCAACCGATCTTGACACAACTTCATCTGGGAAACTTCATTTCGACTTTATTTTGCCATCTTAAGTCGAAACAAAGTTTACCTATCCAACCAAGCACTCACCCATTGATGGATGTCAGTGCCTCCGAAGTTCCAAATAGCATCTCGCACATAAGGCACAGGGCGATACATTTTATCCAAGAGAAGTCGTCAGTTGGGGGCAATATTCGGTTATGAACAGCAAAGTTAAAACCCGTACCGAAACAGTAGCAACTTTCACTTTTTTGTCCAAAGGAAAACAGATATAATTTTCAGGTGGAAGCAAAAACTGCATTTCTGGCCATCTTATACATATCGTGCCAGAAATGCAATCAAAAGATGCAAAAGCCTTCGACACTTTTGTCTTTCAAATTTAGTCCAACTTAATGGGGCATATAGTGTTTATATTTCATCAACAGACAGAAAATAGCTCTTTTCATTGTTAAAATTGTCAGACTAAAAATTTAACTCTGCTAAACAGCTTTACTTTTCTTAAACATTACAGAACACAAGAGTAGTGTTCGTTACATCATTTGGAAATTTCAAAGTATGGGTAAACAAACTGCTTATGAGCTAGAAAGCAGTGAATTCCTTTCTATGAGAAGGTTATGTCTTGAAATTAAAATTAACCTGGTCCCTTATTGTAAAACATTTTATACCTCTTAATTCTGGTATTACATTTATGAAAATCCAGTGTCACAAAGTCAGTACTCAAAGTCAAATTGTGACATATAAGTAAGAGTATTGCATTACGTTGATATATTGATACTACTTCGGGCTATTTCGCTACTCGCGAGTAGGAATGTGAAAAAATTGAACTAAAGTTCTTCATCAAAACTTGTTTGATGAACATCATAAGATGATCACTTTTCAGCAATAATCCACTTCTTCCTCAATCAAAAATTGACCTTCGTTGCCGATCGTTTCTCACAGACTTTTCTCACCAGCTTCATACATTCATTTTTCAAATAATGAAGATTTTCTTTAATTCTGTTTCCCTTTATTTCAGAGCTTTCTTGAAAATTTGGCACCTTAATCTTCAGGCTGCTAAATTTGACAGCCGCTGATCGCTAAATGGGACCTCAAATGTCAAACAAGTTGGAATCTGTCGATATGGCAACCGAACAAGAATTCATCGTTTTCGCAGCGTCAAGGTGATTTAATTGACAGGAACAAGTCGACCAATTTCATTTTAATCTGATCCGAACAGCCTCTCTTTTATCACGCTTCCTCCACCCCCTGTTTTGGCAAGTTTATTTATATGGAAAAAAGGTGCACGGGTAATTCCGTCGCAGGCGAGTCGGAATTATTACAGATAAATTTTTGAAGTGGGAGTATACGTTAAATTAAAGGCACGAGGCTCTTTGTAAGGTTTCTAAATATCTCCTTCTTTTAGGTTCTTGGGAATTACTTTGACACGAACGTATTTAAACTAAAACGCTCTAACACAAGAGGCAAATTGCTTAATTTTAGATTCCGGTAAAGTACTAATTAAAAATCATCAAATCTATAGTTTAAGAAGTGAAAATACCGTTTTAAATCAGGGGGTATACCAATTTTTTAAAAAATAGTCGCTATAGCAAGCATATAGTCATACAGGTTCACATAATTTCGATTTACAGAAATATCGGTAATCGTAGGTAACTGTCCTTGCGCTTGTAAACATATACCATTAAACCGCCTTAAATGACGTGATTAAAATTGACTAGTGACTTATTGGGGTCTTGTATTGACGTCATCAGTGGACGGCATCTTAGTTTATGTTAACACCAATGTGTACATGTATTTGCGCACCAAAGTTAGATTACGAGTATTTTTCGCCGTCCCGGGCGAGCAACAATGCAGTCACGTGGAAGAAAACCTCCATTCGGCAATTTTCCATACATACAGAATACATTCTTTAGTTCGATCGAATTCTCGATTCAGAAAATGAGATCGGTAATAAGGGTAAACACACAATGGTATACCCCGTATACTGACATTTATTTTTGCCATACTACTAGGCTCAATTGGGCCACAGACATATCGCAGGGCCTAGGATTTGTGATGGACATAAATACAACGGCAATATTAAGAGAATTATTTACAAGAGAAACGATCCCAAAAAGCCAAATTAAAGGCCGAAACGCTGCCAATAAACAGGAAAAAGCCAAATTAAAGGCCGAAACGCTGCCAATAAACAGGAGAATTGTCATGATCCTATTCCGAGATTCCATTCTTTAATGGAGCTCCATGGTACTTGCTATCGGACTGTTAGATGGCTACGCAGTCAGTTTCTTCTTAACAGAAAGCAAATTTTTGCCTCCCCTCCTTCGAATTCTCCTTCATTTTTCGTTTGGTAAAAAGAACCGAATGCCGATACAAATCGTACGCCGATATTTCCGGGATACCCGTCAAAATAATGAATCTACAACGGATGTAGTACGGCTCCATTTTAGTATATGTTTAGCCCCACCGTGATGGCACATCAATCTCACAATGCAATGTGCTCCCTCTCTGTCTTTCTCGTTTCTTCCCCCCGAAAAATCTCCGCGTGCATCTCGGCGACGAGTACCACATAATCAATCATTTTGATGTAGTTGCAACATGGCACACGTATGACCCTTCATAAAGCTCAATAGTTTATTTATTTATTGAATAGTGAATGACATCCCGCTCAGACATCATATACATCAAACGAAGCTATAATTTTGAACCCACAGATAAAAAGATTCAATGACCTTTAAAAACCACAACAAAGATACAACTCTTTTCAAAATATTGGGTAACCTGATCCGATGGAAGATCTTAATCTTCTAAAATTTTCTTAATATCTCCGAAATCCCGTAACCTTCTCTAGTCAGTATATGTTTATTTCAAGGTGAATCTTTTCTTCTTCCTCTTCTGCTCCTCCTTCGAATCAGGGTCAATAAAATTTGCCTTTGAAAACTCCTTAAAATCAGGTATCGATTGCCGTGACTTCTTTTGGAAGATGCAGTTGTGTGAAGTATAGAAGTTGCTTGAGTCCTTCCTTGCTTTTGCAAAATCATTGGTAGTTGAAAAGAAATTTTCAAGTGCGTTTAAAGTTCACCCGCTGTCAAATCAGCCGTTTGTATAATTTGATCTTTCATGGTATAGGAGTAACCTCGGGCTTGTTTCGTCTCTGTGCGATGTTAAATGTACCAATTAGGGAAGCGGGTGAATAATTGCATAACTTCGATCCGGTCTCGCCTTATTAGGGATACAAAGAATAATTTGTCGAAATACTTGGCCTGTATTTTATATGTCATAGTTATTAATTGTTTGATCTTGGTGTGCTAAACACAAAGTTACAAACACATAAACTTTATACGAGAGGTTGAGTAAAAGATCAAAGGTCACATAAATGATTCGGTGAGTTAAAGTAACAACAAAATGTGAAGATTCAGCGCGCACTCACGTATAAACATGTATTCCATAAGAACTAGAGGCTGGGGCTGCAAACCCTCGGAGTTGGGACAAAATGTATAGTTCTCGGTCAGATGGTTGACGAAACTCGAGCAATTCACCTGCATAAAACAGGTTTTTGTCAGGAAAAGGGGCTTAGCCCCCTGGCAAAATATCCCTAACCCTATGATGTATTCCTTTGCTCCAAAAAGAGATAAATATGAAAGCAGACTTTTGCTAATTGAAAGAGGAAATCTTTGAAACGAATGTAAAACGGCAATTGCTTTTCAGATTACACCCCACCTCAGAGAACAGAAGCTTGGAGGTATCATGGGCGGTGGCTTATGGGTGGATGAAAATTTGAGCAATGTGCTAAAATTGTTGTTGTTTCAGAGATCCGAAAAATATTACTTGGTCGAGGAGACTCGTTCGTTTCCTAAAAGAAACTTCTTAAACAGTCTTAGATATAAATTTATTTCCAAGCAAAAAATATCAAAGGTGGAGGATTACATTAATAATGACCTCCTATATCGTAAAAAATTGCAGGGATCAAATCGTCAGAGCCTCTTATTAAACATGATTCCGACGTGGATGGTCAGATACACTAAGTGCACTCAAACAGGGCACTCCTGGAGTGGCATTTCAGAAAGCCTTGAACAAGAAGGAGTTGCTTCACGTAACTTTCCCTCAATGACTTATAAAACCAGAAATCTCATACATGACGGAAGAGGTACTGTAGAGTACTAGACGGGGAAGGGGGGAGGGGTGTCTTTATGTACTGACCTGTCTACCTATCACCTAAAGTACAGTGTACCAGCTTGGTATCTTCGGTAATGTTTTCCATCCACGCGAACGTCAATACAAGAGTGGAAAGTTAACAACTGAAGTGAGTAAACAGTAGTCTACCTTGTTAAGGAACATCCCCTTAGTGCAGAAATTTATTCAAGTCACTCTTGTCTCAGCAAGTCAAGTCAACTGAGCTATTTTAGGGACTCGAGTCCAGTCATTGACTCAAGTCTCTGTGTTATGTCAATAGGGGAAAATTGCCCAGAATTTAACAATTCCGGCCGGTAGTGCTGACAGGATGTGACTCGAGTCGCGACTTGAACACAAGTCTGCCAAAGTGTTAAGAATCTTTTCTTATTTCACTTACGGTTATGTTTGTAAAACATACATATTTCATGTTTAAAAGAGATTCATGCATAAATTTAATTATTCAGTAACAAAACATATATTGTCATCTGATAAAAATGAACCATCTATGAAAAAAAGATGGCGGGGTACACAATTTTTAAGCGAGGTGTCTGTATGTGCCCTTTAAGATGAAGTGCTGCATTGAAACATGTTTGTGAGTGCTCTCTCTGAGACACATAGTATTGAAGGCATTACCAAAGTAAGCTTGGAGGTCCAGGGGTAGCGTCAGGTGGGAAGGGGGAGTGGTCCATGATCCCCAGTCGGGGAAGGCTGGCCCTCCCTAGGGGAAAGTTTCCAATTTGTCTGGGAGCCTTAATGGGTATACGATAAAATATATAAACTCCGTTTTCAATTTTCCTCAATAAAAGCCCAATGTTTAAAAAAGGTTCGATAAAGTCACGAAAGTCACGAATTTTTCAAAATTTCCTTTAAAGGGGCACATTGATTTCGTTCATGCAATTCATGATTTTTTATCACACCTGTTGAGGTTTACTCACATCTTGATAGCAAATGGTCAAACTAAGAGATTCTGCACATCTGACACACAACTGAAATGGTAATGATAGGGTAATTAATGATTAAAATAATTTCTTACAAATTCGTGACCAGACACTTTTTACAGTTAGGTATTAATCATATGCAACCCCTGTTCAAAGACAACCAATGAGTGAGGCTTATCCCAACTGCATTGACAGGCTTGTAACTCCTATAACCAACAGCTGCTGAGATTGAAGGTCACAATTGTTTATAAGTGTTGTTTATTCAAGAGAGGCTGGTCTGTAATGGGCTTGGACAAACTGCAAGGTCTAAAATCCATAAAAAATACAATTTCTCACATATTTGGTCACTAAATGAAGTGAAACATGAGCAGTGAAGCTAATTAGAAGCATTGTCATGCAATGATTCCCTTCAAAATCGTCACAAAATAATCGATATCAACTCAATGAGCCCCTTTAACAACAAACAAACATTTTCGGTGTGTGAAAATTTTGCGTTGACATCTTTTCGGCAACATGTGTTTTCGGCGATTCGATTTGCTGGCTTCCCGTTGGAAACTTGGCCCCCTGTCGGACAAATCCTGGCGCCACCACCATGGAGGTCCATATGGAAAAGTTGCTTTCGCTACTTTCAGACTTTCAAGAACCCAGTGTGGAATGTCTCAGCAGAGATGTCCTACAAATTTGTTGGCAGAATGGCTATCTGATAATTCTGAAAGTTCTCTCTTCGGTTTATTGGTTTTTTGCGTGGGGCCCTTCATTAAATTTAAATGCTACCAAACCTGGAAGTAATCCCGCGATTTACCAAGGCTGCGGGTCTTATTGGAGTGATTGGCGAGTAAGGTTACAGTATCAATCACACACGTCCCTCTAGCCGAATGTGACCAAGGCAACATTAATGCTTACTTTATTTCGCTTACTACAGTAGCATGGAAGTATGACTAGTACTGCCAGGATTTTAGGCAGCTTTCAGACTCCAATAAGACCGAAACAATGTATTCACCCATGAGGAATTGCCTAAGCGTGTGGTCGTCTAAAGCAAGGATTTGACCCATATTGACTTATGTAATGATATTAGCATTTATTTGTGAGGAGATTCATATTTTCGAATTCTCTGAATGTTGTCTCTGTACGGCCAAAGAATGGTTTTCTGTTCCAATATCAGTCACGGTTTGCACATCACTTACATTGGAATTTAAGGAGTGGTGTTCACTGAAATCATGCATCTTTAATAGTTTACTCATTATGCCAACTAGGAATTACTCTCCTTCCTAATTTCTGGGCCACCGTCTGTCTAGAATAAAGAATGTACGGTACGGTAGCTCACGTAGACTATGGTTAGGCCTGTATCATTCATACTGAATGACAGGTTTTAAGCGTTATCTTGTACTACTTTCATAGACACAGTTTATCTACTCTCCACGTTCCTTTGACATACTTTCATCATTAAGGATATTACTTTGATATTTTTGCAGTAAGATGTCTTCACAGTTTAGATCAGAAGTCAGCTATCTACTCGACGATATGTTTTCCTAATTGCAAGAACGGGCTGGATACCTTTACTTTTCCACCGTAATATTCTGTCTAAATGCACAGAACAACATTTGAAACAGAACTGGTTTTAACCATGCAGTGAACTGTTTTAAAGTGGAGTTATAATGTATACTATACCAGTGAAAGACCTTGAAAAATTCCAAACGTTAAATGGGGGAACTTGACAAAACCGAAGACATAAAGAAAGTGTGTTGAATATATAAAACTGTAAAAAAGCCGATCTTATTGAGGAATTATCTCCTTGAAGGAACAGCATCTGTTGCCATGGTTATATGCTGAAAGGCGGGAATAATGACTTTAACAAATCGATATGTAAATCTAGGTTGGGGTTCAATTCATCATTGTCATCTGGGGCAGCTGTGTTCTACACAATGATTGTAGCTCTTGCCAATTGCGTGTATCAACTGGAGGATAGCGTGCGTCATACAGACTAGCTCTAATCTTAAACATATCACGAATCCTATAATGATGACGAATGAACTACACCGTACTTGTTGTTGACTTAAAATAAACTTATTTAACCAGCGAGACTTTGCAGGTAAACTTCGTCATGCCATTGCAGACGTCGCACTACATGTATAGGCTTAGCTGGCGCAAGTTAGCCTGCATTATACAGGATATGTGGTTGAAGCTGGTTCGATGTTTGAACATAGACCTCTGTAAACAAACGCCTAAAGTCTAGACGGCCCGCTCGACGCTTAAGCTTGGCATGTCTCATAAATGTAATTTCTTTGCCAAAATGACTTAAAAGAGATCGCGTGTTTGTCATGTACATAATAAGATGCTAAAATATATTCAAGAGCCTAAAAGATGTAATTGATTAAGTGCTGCATATGTGACACAGCAATACATCCAGGAAAGTTTTTCTTGATACCGTAGTAAACCTACTAAGAACGAGAACTGTTGGAATAAGGGGTGGGGAAGGATTTTAGCCCCATTTATTTCAATTTTAAGGTTCTCTTCCAATTTTAATAAACCATCTTATAGAATGGCCAAAATTAACTTAAAAAATGACAAGATCCGGAACTTTATAAGATTCAGATCCTTCCCCAGTGTTAGGGCAATGTTGACAGACTCGGACATCCGTTGGTACAAAAAGCTTTAGCACATTTACCTGGACTCGTACTAGCTAGAATGCATTAGTATACGCATTCACCCTCAAAACTTTTCAAAGTTAAACACTAATGCTAACTTGGGAAATTTTTGACGGACGCAGGCGCGGATCCAGTTGGGGGCGCACCCGGCGCACGCCCCCCCCTTTTTTCGATGACCAACGACTTTTTTAAAAACTGAGCAAATAGATATGGAAAAAATGCTTCCCAGGTGCTGGGAAATTGCATCTAAGCGCATCTAGAATTCACGTTTTCTTGAGGGAGGACTCCCAACCCCCCCCCCCCCCGCCGTGGCTTCGCGCCTTCGGCCGACGGTGTGCGCACCCCCTTTCTCAAAATCCTGGATCCGCGCCTGGGACTCGCTGAAAAGGCCTGTATTTTTATTCTTACTACAAGTTTGGGACTTAACACTTAGACTACCGATATTTAAAGTACCTCTCCCCTTTCCCTTCAATAGTGTGTAGTTATCAGCTTAACTTACCGAACACCAAACACCTTTCTTCTCCCACAGTTAGTCCATATAGTGAGCGCGCAAAGCCAGGTGTAGCCAAAGTGTGTCCATCACCTTCACCACTTTGCATCAATACAAAGCAGACCAGAATTACATATTGGACATGTCGGGTTAGGCCTCTCTTGACCTACTGCCAATTTCTGACAGAACGTAATACTATCCCTTCTCTGGCTATTCAAATATGATATTATTACACCTAGCCTAACTTTGACTGTTTTACGTTAAAGTCTTTCAGCATTTACCATTTAGGTTATTCACAGCTCATTGACCTTTAGTCTTCGCTGAGTTGTGATCAGGTGTCACTTCCCCTGCAAAATTGGGTACATCTGTTTAATTGACCATGGATAGATTAACCACCTCGCCTAAGGCTAATTATCTTACAAAACGAAAGCGAACTATTGCTGCATCGGCGTTATGGCAACCACAGCGATAATATGCATATGTCGTTGATATTTTGCAGACTTTTCCGTTTTTTCTTAGTATGCCTAATATATGGCTTCCACGGTACCCGGGAAACATTTACACAAGGCGTAAGTTAACCTTATCCTATACGTATCCGTGGCAAGGCTCACATTAAGCGGTCAAGCACCAGGAGACAGTAAATCCCACTTTTGGCTCTTGATCCCGTGGATTTTGGTAAAAGCAGGGGTCATTTTCCCAGGACCAAGAGCCATTCTCTAAATTCAAGAAAAAATTTTCAATATAATGCTTTTGGTAGTTAATTTAATTTAGGGATTCTTCTGTATTACGCATTTTTGTATGCTTTTAAGAAGAGGTCCCTTACATTGTTAATTTGCTGATGAAAAACAAAATAAATCAATCAATTCTGTGTGCACGATAGTTCTTGGGATTTTTTTTATAACAGTTCTGAAGAAATGACGGAAATCTTCATCCCCGATCGAATTGTGCAAAGTTTTTTGAAAATGACTTCGGTTGTGTAGTAGAAAATAACAAGGCGGTTCATACAATGGGCGTGGAGCCATCTCCAAAGGTGGGAGGGGGGGGGGGCTTTTCACCACTTGCGAATGGCCGTCCTGGGGGAGGGGTCTAAGGGGAGTGGGTGTCCACCCTTTGAAAAAAAACTGGAAATTGGAAGGTGTCTATGTGGCAAATGGTGCCATATTTGGGCGCAATTTAGCTTTTAAAATATAGTGTCAATTCGTAATCTATATTATTTACACCTTTGACGTAAAGTAAACAGTTGGGACGCTGTCAACGCCATGCCTCAATCCAAACTCAGAGATCGTATTGGCTGATGTTCAGTAAGTATCGTCAGAACGTACGATCATGAAAAATCCCATAAAAATCATCGTTTTGGGGCGGTGTTCAATCTAAAAAATAAATACCACGTTATTTTCCATATGCGCTTAGATACTCCGCTGACTGAAAAACAGTTGTAAATACCAGGGAGTTGCTATTTGACAACTCCCAGGCTGTAAATACTATCAAAATGTGCTTGAAAATATTGATTGGTGAGATCAACGAGTTGCTCCCTGGTGAGAACGTTTAGCCCCAAGCCGCACGGGGTGCACAGAAATGTCACAATCCATTTCCTTTTCGCTACTGGTACCAAGGAGTTGCTATTTGTCAAATAGCAACTCCCTGCTCGTACGACGATCAAATCGCTACATTTTTGTACCTTCACAGTTTTAGTTTTCATCATTTCTGAAAAAGTGGGGGACTTTTTGGAGATGTCCACCCTTCCAAAGAACTGAGGGGGACGCGTCCCCCCGTCACCCACGACCCACGCCCATGGTTCATACCAAATTTAGATGTCGCCTGGCTGTACTTCCTGAAGGCATACAGGGCGCAAAATTGCAAAGACCATGGGGGTAAAAATCGCCCAGCGCTCGGTTAAGGCAAGCGCTGATCCGCGGACATCTACACATAAATACAATTATAACGTGAACGATAGCGTATAGATCTACACAATTGTTAGCGGTTAGTCCTCCGTCCCATACAAATCGTCATCCATAACACTGACCAAAACAAGGGCTCCCTAATTATCTATTTCTTTTGCAACTTAAGATGGATAGAAATAGCAAACTTTTGGGAGAATGGTGTGAAGAAATATTTAAATATTCAATTGGGAGGATTACTGAAAATAAAGTATTGGGTAAAAAAGTATTCATAGTCTCATACCCGTATCTGGTCGGAGCAGCCTCCCCCCCCCCACCATGTCGACTAAAAAACTAACTTTGGCAAATCAAATGCATTGCCAAAAGGATTTACCACCTACAAATAATAATCTTTGTTAATGCCCTCATTGAAGGTCCCCTTCCCCCATCACGGTCAGAATTCGTGGCTAAGGGCATGACTGTGCTAGGGAATGCTACCCTTCCCTGACTTAACTAATTCAAAGGAGATTCTAGACAGATTGACAAATTGATATCCGTTCCCATCTCTTTAGAATGACGTAATACGAAGATAAGGTTTGTCACTAATCATGTTCCAGCGAACCTACGGAATACTTGCAATGGCACCATGGTCCTCCCAGGAAAATGTAGAATTATTCCAGCCTAAAAACCAACTTTTTGAATGATGATACGATGACGAATGGCTATTAATTCCCGTATCTAAATCAGGAGGTGTAGCAGAAATATTGACTTACCACCTGGTCATCCGGTACCCAGAGTTGTTACGGTTCAGACGTTGTTTCTTTAATGAAAATGAAGAAAAATGCACAATATAAATTTCAAATATATTCCTGCTTGATGACCAAAACTACAGTAAAATTAGTCAGAGCTGGCTTTAAACGATTGAAACGTCAACTTGTGGGTGGGGCTGGGGATAGTGGAGGACTTCATTGGCATGAACCACTGGAAGACGTCACTTAGACTTTTCTGAAAAGGGGACACATCTATTAAATGCCCCTTCACTTTTCTTAACACAAAATGCAACTATGAACTGTAATGAGTTAGGAGTCAAATATACTTATGATGCATATTAAACACATCTAGAGAGACGGGAAACATTTTCCCTGTCAAATGGTGGTCGATCTGAAACAAAAAAAAATCTCTTTGGAGACTTAAAATTTAACTTTGCCTAACTTTCAGCAATTTAGGTGGATCTCTGGACCCCACCCCTACTGTAATGCGTAAAGCACATTATAAGTCGCCTTGCTTCTTGGACAGATTAAGCCCCTTGACGGGCTTTGAACGTTGATGTTGGGGTAGACGGTCAAGCTGGTTCAGGTTAAAGGGCACGTATGTAGGACGTCTTTTAGGCCTATGTTAATCCAAAGATGGATGTCCTACAGGTCATACGTCATAGAATACTTTCCAAAAGTCAATACGGCTGAACTGCATCTTTGAACAAAACGACAAACACAACATCACGCATGCGCTGTAGGGTTTACGGTAATCTCTGGAGAAAACACCAGCGTATATTGTGGAGGATCAATGAATATCGATGTCGGTGACTATTTAAGACGAACCGTCCAACCTCGTTAAATCTAATGTACGTGTGTGTAAGAGAGTTTAATGAAGCGATAGATATGAAGTGTAAAAAGGGAAAGATTAATGTAATGTGAAGCCTGGATCTGAAGAGATTTATTTGAGTTACCGCAACATGTCAATGGAATTCGTCTCTTTCATCTACTGCACACGGAATGCACATGCTGAGCAGTCATGTGTTTAAATGGGTAAATACAGACCTATTACAAATGCGGGACTTATACAATACTAGCAGCTTTATAACGTATACACGGAAAGACTGAATTCGTTTATTTTTTATCTGATCGCTGTAAGTTACAGATACCACTCAATGGAGTATAGAAGATGATGTTTCCTACGGCTTTGATAGAAACTATAGGAAAATAAATGTTTCGTACCAGCTAATATCTTTTTTTTTTGAAAATAGACCATTTCGCAAATGGTAGTGACTTAAGAGGCAAGTGCAAAAATTAAAAAGAGTAAACATCTACAAAGGACAATAGAGTGCGATGAAAATTAAGAACGACAAAGAGGAGTAATGGGTGTTCTTCTGAAGGGTTGCAACCTGTCCACGCAGCTGACTGTATGTTTTCTTCTCATCTCTAAAACTGTGTTTGTGTGTGAGAGGAAGAAGAATACATGAGCATGCCACCTGTTCAGAGGGCAAGTGGCAAGGATGTAACTTGAAAGGACAAACACAGTAAGACCAGTAAGTTAGATGAACCGTTCTATTAAATATTTACGGTCCAATTTTTCTTATCCCATATGAAGAAACTTGTTTGTTCCTACTGTCCTAGCTTTGCCAGCTTGGATGCTGGGTAATTCACAGGTTTTATCTAATATTATACCCGTTGATTTTCTGTTGACAAGTCTGGGTCCATTTTACTGAATGCTTGTGGAATGTAGACCCTTTGGACCTGCCTAAAATAGGCTTGTATCTCAAACCCCAAAACATAAAGTGAGTCATTTACGAGAAGACGTGACGATACCCGTGTAACGTGCCGACGGGTTTATAATAAAAATCAAGGCAACTCCTTGGGCGATGGGTTGACAATAGATCACATAAAGAGGCACAGACACTGTTCATGTGTTACCTTCCTGTCTATTCGAAGTCTCGGGCTGTTCTGCCCCGTATATAAAATACTTAACAAAAGATGTGTCCTAAAACAGGTCTAACGCAAAGCTAAAACCAGTATAAGAGATTTGTATATTCAAATGATTATAAAAGCAGTACCGTACAACTGCAACATTCTAACTGGACTTGGGGGGGGGGGGCGGCCGTTTTTAATTGTTACACCCGTATACGCACAATAACATATACTATCAATTCTAAAATAAGGGATATATATATATATATATATATATATATATATATATATATAGGCCTGTTTTATAACTATTTTTATAATATATTATACATATATGCCTATATATATGCCTATATATATGCCTATATATATATATATATATTTATATTTATATATACCAGGGGTGGGGAACCTTTCTCCTGACGGGCCGTTTTGATAGTCATAATCCACTCGCGGGCCGCCGACAGTGAGAGCCCAACAAGCCTTTCCCATAGAGTGCAGGCAAATGGGCCAAAACAGGCCATCGTGGGGTGTAAGGTAAAAGTTAAGGAACGGTGCGGAGCCCCCGGAAGCTCTGGAGATTGTAAAAAATTGTAGGCAGTAGAATGTTCATCCACTTTCTTTAAATGACTTTGAATGTACAAGACTATTCAGACAAGTTGTATCACAATACGACCGTTTGTCTCTTGACTTATGTATGAACTAATGAAGTATGAGCGGTCACGAAAAGTGCGAGGGGGCGTATTTTGAAACCAACTTTATTTTTTTCTTCATTTTACATTGCAAAATTATCCACTACTTAACATTTAATTCAGTCTTCGGAGGGACAGTTCTCCCCACCCCCGCCTTAGACTTAACTACCGGAATAAATATAGTGCCCACTGACTTTTTTACTGTAACAGATAGACCTATATACACGTGATAGTGCACTTCTGTTCAATGCTATGTAGCCTCCTACGCAAAGCTTTCCAAACCACCAGGGAGTACAAGGATTCTGCACCTGGTTTATATCTAACGAAATGGGTGGGCATTTTGCATTGTGCATACTAGGGATTTAGTAATATACTGGTGGTAGTGTTTCGCATCAGCTGGGTTTGCGTGAAATATCCGTAAAGTGGTATAAGCAGGATACACAGTGGGCACCGTAGGCTAAAAGATTATCACCAATCACTTTTCAAGTGACTTGAATTCACATTTGCGAATTACCTCGCGGACCGGAGGTTTCCCAGCCCTGATCTACACACCCACACGCATATATATATATATATATATATATATATATATATATATATATATATATATATATATATATATATATATATATATATATATTAAACCTACCCTTACTGTTAGCTACTATCGGTTATGAGTATTCTTCAGCATTTAGTGACGCGAATATTCAAAATACCCTTACGTTTTATTACACGGGAAACTGACTTCGTCCTAAGGCGCCATTCAAAAATTATTTCCAACATTTATCAATATTCAAATTGCTGAAACATGTTTTATTTATCTGTTCAACAGAAGTTCGTCACATAAGCCCTAATGTGTGTAAAACTTTCTAAACAAGTTGGTTCTCTTCACAGCCTGACGTATGGAATTTGAAGTAAATACTTCAAACTGCTTTTCTCCCAGTCAAGAGTGTTGTATCTATAGTCAGATTTAAGCCACGGGTGTATTTGTGAGACCGCATCAGTTTTGGCCGGTCGGGCGTTCCTTATAGATATACGGCAAGTGTTGAGAATTAATCGAGTGTATTCTAATGTTTTCCAATCACATTACAAATGTATGAGATGTCTTCCACAGCTGACACATTGACAATAGTTCCGTCGTTGGGAAGCATTGCGCTTGAATTATTCTGTTCATGGGAATTCTTTAGTGTTCGCCAATTCAATTTTCTGGCAAAATGAAATGTTTTCGTGGGAAGAGAAGAGAAACTTTGCTGCACACGATCTTTGACAAAATGCACTGACTAAAAGAAAGGATAACATAGGAGTATTCTAAAACCCTTAGCAGGCCATCAGAAGCTACTGTTTGGGGTCATTGCCTTTCAATGAATTTATGTGCAGCCGCGTCTCACATGTCAACAACAAGGCTCAAGGTCTTGTGTATTATATTCCAAAATTCCAACTTGGTTTTCTTGACAGCTTTTGGGAAGTAGCAATTGTTCCTCACTACAGCAAAACCAATAAGCGGTTTAAGCTCCTAGGATTTTGAAATTGACATTGTTTTGACAGATGCTGACTCCGCAATTCAAAGGCCTTGTACTACACGTTCATGACTGCTGGGTACATAAAACAAACTGATCTTGCTTTTCAAGCAAAAAGCCAGCTTAAAGAAAGTCAAATAATAGTATAAATCGTATTAACAAGTAAGACAGTTTTTATATTGTCATCATAAATACCGCTTAAGTTAGGTCTTCTCGCTATCTACTTAAATACCATCGGCTTATCTAAGTGTGAGCTCCCCCCGTCTTCCGTTTATTAGTTAATTCACTTATATCGAGGTCTGTGAACAAACATCTAATTAACTGAATTAAAACTGTCAAGGATATTTTGGCTAATAAATATTTGTGCCTTCTCGGAAAGTCGCAGACTTGAGCTACTGATGACGACGTACGTAGACCTACTTTGGTCAACAGTGCGTGTCGGTTCAGGCAGGGAGTTGCTGAGATTTAACGGAAAGTTTATTTATGCTTATATTCTAAGACCTATTACATACCGAGAAGATTATCAATGATATGCTACTTATTCCGTTGATGGGGAATTCTATCTTTTATTCGTTGGCTTCAATTTGATATCGCTAGTTACCAACATCATTCGGGTCTAGTAATCCTATCACAATTGGCTTACTCAGGACAATGCTTTAATGAGTATTTACGCTGCCACCAGCTTAGGGACAGGTGCTTCAAAACTAGAAACGACTGTTTCATTGAAATAAATCAATGAGGTCTTCCCCTTCCTATATATTAGCTGTGGAGGTAGAAGTCTAATTTTTGTCACAACAATTCCGAAAGTTTCCGGAAGTTTCCTGAAATGCCCAGATATAGAATCATGTTTATGTTTTACATAAACCCATATACTCTCATCCGCGTCTCCGAGCGTCCAAAGACGCAATATTTTTTAATTTTTCAGCGACTGGCAATGCTATGGCAGTAGCGACAAACCCCCAGTCTTACTGCAGGTGTAGCAAACGACAAATCTCTTTTGTATGACCTTCCTAATCCGGTGTAAAGTCTTACAGAAATGTCAAGAAAGATACAAGCGATGTATTACGAGGGAGGTCCTAACACCTCCCTGGTATTACTGTGTGACCTTGGCGGTGCAAACCTCACTTCAAAGTGATGTGTTTCCTTCCAAGTAACAACTCCCTGGTTCAGGCACCTATATAATGTGAACAGTGTGGTACTGACGGGCAAGTCTCACCATATACAGTGTATGGAAGCAGGGGCGCCGGACCCACGGGGGCAGCGGGGGCAGCTGCCCCCGCTGCCCTTCGGCCATGGGGGCAGCGGGGGCAGCAGTGTGCCCTTTTTCTTTCTGACATAACTAGTTCAGCCAGGAAGAACTTGAAAACCGAATTCATTCTGTCATAATTTCAGCCAAGAACCAAGATTCAAGTCAAACCTCGCTCGCCGTGACCATTTTATTACGGACCACAGTCTGGTACATGACTGTATGCTCCGTCTTGTTTATTTAATGATTGTAACATTCCGTTACCAACTTTGAAACTAAGTAGCCACTATGTGAAATTTTGATGATATAGAGTAATAGTGTAACATACCGTTTGTTTTTAGCCTACTGGTATGTCTTAGTATTTTAACACGCTAGAGTACACCAAATTGCATCTAAGCACCTCTAAAAATACAAAAATTTCCAACAGAAATTACCCCTCCCCTGTATCAGTCAAAATTATTCCGCCCCCATCATTTCATGATGAGCACATTTCTAGTGGAGGCTGAAGGTTTTCCACCCCCCCTCCCCCAAATTTGTATCAATATATTCAAGTGTTTCAACAAGCGACGGAGGAGAAATTCCAAATGAGGGCTGAACTTCTTCTTGCCCAAAATGCTCGGGAAGTGCCGTTTCCAGCCATCTGGGAGGTTTGAAAAACCCAAAATTTTCTGGTACGCTACGAGCCAACTCATGGTGGCGCTCCGCTTAGATAGTAACACCAGTGCCCTTTAATCACCGCTGCCCCCGCCGCTCAAAAAAAATCCGGCGCCCCTGTATGGAAGGACAATCTAAGCTTCAATGGTCCATAAAGGGGGTAGTGAGAGAATATAGACTGTCACGGATGGACGCGATCACTTAATGATTGAAGGAAGGAGGGGCCACTAGAGTGCCAACTCCCACGGATTGGAGGGTGCATACATGGTTATCTTGAACGGAATAGGTCTACCTCTCGTTCTCTAATGTTAAGCAAAGTATGCAATATTTTGCTAATATGAAGCTATGAGTAGGCCTATGAGACGGCCATTATCATAAGCTGATGATCGCACACATTCCTCTGACGTGCCTACCGTGCTTTATATGCCAAATGCAAGGTAACCTGTGCATATACAAACACTAAGGCTACACTTGTATGTGAGCGTGTGTATATACTTATATTAATACGAATATGGACCACGTGTACAACATGAGCCCTCTGGTTCCGAAGCAATATATGAAAATAAAGGGAGGGGTGCAGACTGAGGTTCTCCCAAAAAATCTAAACCCAAAGAAAAAATAGTCGTGCATTTTAAACGGGCAAATCGTGTAACTAAGAACTGGGTTAGTATGCACTTCGAACGCCCTTATGATGCATATGTAACAGTTATTAGCCTAGATGGACTTTTGAAAAAAATCTGGATGCAAAGGAAAAGATATTAAACATTAAATGTTAATGTGGAAGCACAACCACTTTAAATTTTCTTCAGCTTCGAAATCTCAGACTTTGATAAGACTCTTGTCTACAGCTTGGCCTTAACGGTTGTCATGCACTTTGCTCTTCAAAAACAGAAAGCCGAAAAACGAAAGAAAAAAATAAATCCTTTTTAGCTCGATCAACTACTCGCCAAGGTTTCATCATATGTCACCAGTCGTTATTAGGAAGATGTTGTTTTTTGAGATAACCTTAATCCTTGCTTCCTCTCAGTGCCATGTTTGGCTACAGAATATTGAAAGAAAAAGTTAAACTTTTCCTTTCGGACTGATCAATAGAATTAAGAAGTTCAAAGTACTAGCTTCCTAAAGTCTCACTTGTGGGATTCGATGACAATAATCGGCAAAGGAATCAATAATTGCAGCCGAAAAGGGAAAGAGTTGCCCGAGGTTTTATCATCATCGGATATTCTAGTGATTGCTAATAACAGATAGAGAGACGCAACGGTTCGGCGTTCCCTGACTTCCAACTTCGATTATAATTACATTCTCTCAAGGAGTTACTTCCTTCCCTGCCGTCTAATGCCAATAGAATGTGAAACTTGGAGCACTGAAAAGTCACGAAAATTCGTCGAGTGCAATCAACTCTAGCTCTTTGTGATTTTTGGGACTGAAGAGGTACTTTAGTTTTAACGTAGGCCACTAACGTCCTCTGCATGATTTGAAGTGACTGTAGTAACAGGAGAATTGAAAAGTTGACGGAATGGCCGTGAACGCGGCTAACTTGTTTAAAGTCTTATACAGATAAGGAATCATCAATTTTTTTCACATCAGTACAAAACGTTCGACGGAAGGGGGGGTGAAGGGAGGGGATCAACGACCCATGTGCCCTTTTCCAGAATGTAATAAGTACGATCTCAGAAGGGGAGGGGTCCGAAGAAAGAGTTCGTTTTTGCAATCTTGTGAAAATGATAAAAAATGGACGACCACTAAGTTGAAAAATTAAAACTGTATTTCTGATTTTGCTGTCTAATTCTTGGCATGCCTCATTGGCAAGTTTAATTTAATCTAAATTCACCTGCGTATTTCGATTTTAGTCAACAGGAATACAAGTCGAGTCCGTAGCCAAGGAGATGGGGGAGGGGTGGGATTCGGCGTAAAATGCCTGCAATTGTTTACCTCCCATTTATCATGGTTACCATCACAACTAAAAGCCCCCAACACAGAGTTATGTTAATGCCCTTCAAACAGCCTATACCTAGTGGGCAGATTTAAACGGGAGGCCGCCCTTATAAACATAAACCATGACTGGCCCTTGATCACCATATTGGCGCCATACGAGTGGTGGACGCAGAGATATAGAGATAAAAATATTAGTATTTCCTGCAATGCTTGGGGCTTGGGATGCCCAATCAGATCTGACGAGCTCAGCCCTGTTGCGGAGATTTGTGTGAAAAGTGTTGGGGAGGGGGCTGGATAAAGGTCCCTTGAAGCAAAATTTACTTGGCGAAAAGTTGAAGTCAATAAGAGCACTTCCAAATATTTGGGGATATATCCTCGCATCCTCCAAGGGATTTCGGCCTGTGCCCCAGCCTTAAGCAATGGTTGGTTTTGGTTCTGTGCGGCATCCGTCTTTAAAAAGGCCCTGTTACAAATCCTGGATCCACTACTCCACCCACACCACCTCAAAGCAAAGTCGGCTAGTTAACTGTTTCCTCCATAAGGCGTTTCAGTCCGGCGAGCAACCGACTTCGTCGGCTGGGCAAGTCCTTGCCCAGTGGGAGGACAGCCGGAGTACCCGGAGAAAAACCCACGTGCATCGAGCGGGATTGAACCCACGCACATGTGAAACACAATGGTGCACAGCAGCTGGAATAGACCACTCTGCCACTAGACTACCACACCACTTAAGTGTTAGACGCTAAATAAAGGTCTGTTGTGAGTTTGGTCTCGAATTTCTTGCAGTATCAGTCTGCACAGAAAGAGTTTTCAGAGAATCGATCAGTTTTTCATATAAGGCAGCTCACAGAACGACGGGCACTGCTGGTCTCTTCATCGGTCGGTGGATATACATATAATATGCACGCCTTTTGAAAGCTGCTGCATTCATTTACGCGCACCTGAAGTTCACGTGGGACTGCTGAGTGTTGCAAATCCTCCCACAAATTACCCGACGTTCAGGTGAAATTGTCAGAATTTCACGCATCTGTAGGCCACCAGAGGGTAGTGCCTCCTTCCGCCAACCTACTTTCGGTGAGGAGAAACATGTCTAATAAAAAGGGTAATTAACTTAAGTCGTACAGTTGTACGTGGCAAAATTTCCTGACCTGTCAGTTTAAAAGTGTATCAGTCAGGTCTGACTGACTATCATAGGAAACATTCACTGATGGTACACAGAAACAAGGACATAAAATAAAATAAATAAAATAACATTGTAACGAACAAAAAATTTCTCTGAAGTTATTACTTGCATCACGTGGATACTAGTGAATGCATTGTTTATGCCACTGCACCATTATGCAGGACACTACAGAATACATGAGCACTAAAGCAACATAGTCACTCTCAAACCTTCTTAAAAAGTTGATGTCGATGGAAACGTTTTCCTTTTTTGTCATGTGTGCCTGAGTATTGCAGAAAAATAAAACAAAAAGCGACACCATGATTTTAAACTTCGACGGTGTAGCAATAAGTGCTGAAATTCTACATCGATTCACTTATCTTAAAGGTCGTGTGACATGAAATAACATAGTTGGATATTCGATGAAAAAAGCATTAAAAATCCAGAAAATAGCCACAATTCCCATTAAAATCCATCAAATATTGACCATTTTACAGGTAAATTTCTATTTCACACTTGTATCATGAATAAAAATGAGCTAAATATGCAAATGTGTGACATCCAAAGAGGGACATACCATATATGGCACGTGTTAGCCTTTGTTTTTTCAGCCTTAATTTCAAGGACACTGGTAGCATTGTTACTCCCCGAGGGGTTTATTATAAAAGTTAAATTTTTCCCTTGAAAAATATTGCTATCACTCACCAAACTGCAATCTGTATGATCAGTAATTAAGAGATAATTTATATAGGGTTAACAAAAGATATCTTCACACTGTGCAACACTCTACATCATTATTTTTGCATAGGCAATTAATTTCCTCAGAAACCATCAAACTTTGAAGACGTATATTTGGAGAACAGTAAAAGATATTGAAATAATTCCAACGGATCTTTGACTGGAGGACTTAATTCTTTAACTGACAAGTGAAAGAGCTCTTTTTGGTGGCATGTCACACAACCTTTAAGAGGCTCATAATTATGAAACGTCACTGGCAATCGGCGTAGTTAAGTAGGAAAGGATTCAGGGATCTCCACCCCACCACCGACCCCTCCCACGTAAAACTTTAAGAAACGAGTTAAAAATGTATAACTTGTACAGTGTTTGGATCCAGAAATTCTCGGAATGTGGTTGGACGGGGTGCAGGCCATAAGAGAATACCAATATTTTGTTAAATTTAGTTTGTGCAGCAACATTTTTTTCCGAAGGGGCGGGAACTTCCCCTCTGGTTTTGCCCCTGATGTATCAGACCCCTCTCAATTTTCATCAGGGTCCTTTACAGACAATGTCTGATAACTTTTTGCGATATGATAAAAAGTTGAAATTCAAAACATTGTAACCACTCGTGTAGTACAGGGCCGGATCCAGGAATATGAGAAAGGGGGCATAACCGTCTGCAGAAAGGGATCATATACCTTTTTCACGGGCTTGGAGAAGTAAAATTCGGGTTGCGAAAATCATTGCTTTGCCGAAAATAGGGGCTACACCCCCTAATCCAGCCCTGTAGTAGATAAATAGATGACACTGATTTGGACGTTTTTTGAATCGTATGAGGACGAAATCTAGACTGATTTAAGTCAGTCTAGTTGTACAGGGCATATTTGTCCACTGTAGTGTGACCCGTTTAAGGCTTTTCTCGAATACGAAGTTACAAACATGAAATCCTTTCATGTGAAGTGACAGGAGGTGTGACACATTTCAAGACAAGTATACAGCTCACTTAGTTTGTGCCGTGTCGTCATCATGGTGTCAATAAGTCTTTACCACGCATTCCAGTCTCATTTACTTTTAAACGGCATAATGACATGGCGCAAACGGCACACATGTAAATACCGACAAAATCATTCCTTCAGAGTATTTTTATCTACACCTTTCTTTTTTCAGTTTCTGTGTAGACGGTAATATGTTTGAAATTAACGTGTGAAAATCAGATCTAAGTATGCAGTACTTTGCATTAGTTTCCACCAAACAGGGCCAGTAGGCGAGGAGAGGCCTAAATGTTAACTCCAAGGCCCCACCTTCACATTTTCGTTGTATACCCCTTTTCTGTTTCCTTACAATTTTCCCTAGTGTGCACTCTCTTTCCCTGCTTTTTTTAACAGTTATAGGGTTTCTGTTTTCATCGCAACGAAAATTCCGATGTATTGGTTTTGTAGGTTTCAGAATGCGATATAACGATATTTGTGTTTCGTTACACCGTTAGTTTCTTCCTGGTCACGTCACTATACGTCAAGCTTTCCCATTAACTGTTCATATCAGGTATGTATTCATTGAATAAGAATGCTAAAGAATAAACGCGAATAAAAAAAGCAAGGCTGCCGATATACTTGTACACCCAATTCGCTTACATCGATACCCCACGTCAGTGACGTAGTGGACTCTACCATCCTGAGCGCTCGGGAAAAACTTACCCCCCCACACATTACCAAAAACTTGGCACCACGATGTGATACCTCCTACCCCCCCTTCTCTATGCCATTAACTCACAATAGTAACCTGTAGTAATCAAATCATGTGTTAATTCAGTACTTACGAATTGTGATAGGCTGAAGCTTGAAGTTGCTGATTGACTTAATAATCCGTCGTTAATAGAGAAGCTATTGAAGAGCGACTGTACAAACAACAAATATATCAGTGTACTAGGAAAGTATTCCCATCAACAGCAGTTTTGTGCATCAAATATAAGTTTTCCTTTAGTTGCCATTCATAAAGGCCAACTCCAGGTAATTGTCTATCGATCCAGATGTATGCAAACAAGATTCATCCTTTATCTTCGATACTTGATTCACTATTATTTCCGTGATACGTCTTTTGAGAAGAAACTATATTGCACAGAAAATAATATCTGAGAAATGTTGCAAAACAGCCTTTTCACAAATATGCATGGTCTTGTGTTTCGCAGCTCTTTCTTTTCGTTACAGTATTTGGTTTTTCAAGGATTACTGGCGGGAAGTTTGATACAAAGGTATATCAATTCGGTATGACATTGTACTTAGCTGTTTATACCGTCACCTTTAGTCCATACTCATACGACAAATAGATCCATTGATGCGAAAATCTCAAACGTAAAGTCGAGAGTTCAAGGCAAGGAGTGCTCAGTATTATCAAATTATGCATGAAAGATTTGGACTATCGTCAACAGTGTTTTTCAAATTCACGTTTAATTCCGATTTCTCTAATTTTGCCTTCGGGTTCCGTCGGGCATCCTTTATCATGAAGGAGGCAAATCCATCGGCTCCGAATGTCAAGTACAGGTGCCTAATTGACTTCAAATGGAGGGATGGAAGTCGATAGAAACACAATTTAGATATCCTCTGTTTCATATTCCAACCAGCACTGTATGACAGTATGATGAACGGGTGCAAAAAGACTAGGAAAGAAAAACCTAAAGCTTGGAGTTACTGGTACGTTTCGCCAAACGTGGTGGGAGATTGAGCTGACTCAGACAGGATCAGAAGTAAGCTGAGTGCAATGCGCAGTCACTATGGACGATTTTAAGTTTGCCTGTCCGTCCTTTGTCCGAGTAGCATCTGTCCACCTGCCTGCCCCTGCCTGTCTATCTTTCTGTCTGTGTGTCAGTCTGTCTGTCTATCCGGCTATCTGCCTACCTATATCATGATGTCTTCTGTTTGTTTTTCTGTATTCCTATACTTGCCTTAGTCGCAAGGTTATATGGGACATGTTTACAAAATATGTAGATATCTCTCCATTCAGCTGTTTAGCAGCAACTCGAAACAGAAATTAATATGCATCGTACCGTTTTATTCTGGGATTTATCCAAATCCACTTGGCCCAATTCTGAGCCAATTCCTGTTCCGGGAGTTTTACATCTAGCATATCGGACGAATGGTTTTTATACAATTTTATAATTAACGTTAATTAGTAAGGTCAATTTTATGGGTCAGTTTAAAAGTCCGGCCGACCAGTAATAGTTGATTGCATTTGACCGTTTCTATATAAAAGGTTATGCACCGATAGCCTAGCAGCAGTTATATAACGTTAATTTTATGGACTCGGCTGGAATCAGAATAGTCCAGTGCAGCCCATTTTGGGCCAATTCCGATTCCGGGACCTCCCATCCCGGGTCCAGGTCCCGGGTCCGAGTCCAGTAAAAAAGAGCTCAGAGTCAGGACTTGAGTCCGAGTCCTTACTCTGGCGTTTCGGCCCTGCTTTATTATAAAGCAACATCAGACAACATTCGGATTACTGCATATCGTGCAAGCATGTAAAACGTTCATGAACATCAAAGAAGATATCGAAGGGACTACCTTCATAGCAGGTGTCGAATAGGCCTATGTACTCTTACGAGTGCAGCCAATATAGATGCAGAGGTAATACACAACGGGCAACGAAGGACACCGCTTTGGAGCACGTATGCACGAGACAAAAAACCAAAAACAAAACAAAAAACAAAACAAAAAAACAAAAAACAAAACAAATACAAAAACAAAATACAAAAACAAAACAAAACAAAAAAAAAAAAAGCCAACGGAGCTGCTAGTTTCTCCGTGGGATGATTATTAACGGCATTAAACATCCTAATGTAGGATTTTACCCACAACGTCATCAAATGCATCAAACCACATAAGCCAATCAAAGAAATTTGAAAAAAAGGGAAAACCTCAGCATTCCTTCAGTTTCGCATTTACGTGTGTAACGTTAAAGATCGTAAAAAGCTGGACTGCTGGAGTGTAATGGATGATTCGGAAGTTGGCCTCACAAGGAGCTTTCAGCGGAGGGGTACGCGTGGACAAAGTGGTGGTTAATAGTTGGGTGTCAATTAGCAGAATTGATCCCCTAGGTGGATGTACATCCCTATTAGTATTCATGAATTCATTAAAGCAAAATTACAAACAACAAAGGTTTAGAGTCATCGTGGACAAAACAACAGCATGTATCTCGGATTCAGCCTGCATATATACGTTAGACGGTAAAGGATGCTTAAAGAGAGGCATATTCTGTACTTACATACATGAAGTATGGGATAACATTTACTAAGGTATTTGCCCTAAAATTTACCATAACTGTAAGCAAAATAACACGAATTTGCCCGGGAAACTAAATTTTATGCCCTGATATATAAATTTTTGCTGGGTGCAGGGGCAAGTCGCCTCCAATCTCCTCCATTTAACGTCCGTGATTACATTGCATGCACATGACACAGACAGAAAAATAAATATTGAGCCAGTCAGTCACACCAAGCTCTGCAAATGGCTTTACCTCAGAAGAAAAAAAACATTACACTTTACAAGAGTCTTGAATGTTGGAATGTTGCATCATTTGAAAATTTAAAGTTTGACCTCACAAATTATTTTTGATCTACGAAGCAGTGAATCTCTTTCTTTGACAGCCCCCTCTTCCTTGAAAATAAAGTCACAGCTTCCTAAGTTTGAATTATCTATCATTCTATACATGTCAATCATATACTTAAAGAACCAAAATATTTGTGTACCACAAACCGACGAGTCTCCTATAAGAAACAAGAGGGAAGATATTATAATGATGATGATGATGATGATAATGGTTATGGTGGTGGTAGTAGTGGTGATGGTTATAATGGTGGTTATAGTGGTGATGGTGATGATGACGGTGATGATGGTGATGGTGGTGGTGGTGTTGCTGCTGTTGCTGATGATGATGATGATGAAGATGATGATAATGACGATGGTGATGGTGATGGTGATTGTAATGGTGATGAGGACGGTGATGGTGATGGTGATGGTGGTGATGATTATGATGATGATGATGATGATGATGATGATAGTGGTGGTGGTGGTGGTAGTGGTGATAGTGATGGTTATGGTGGTAGTGGTGATGGTGATGATGATGGTGATGATGGTGATGATGGTGATGACGACGACGACGACGATGATGATGTAAATATTTACACCACCGCCTTCCATATACATTTCAAAGCGGCTTACAATCGTTGAAAAAGAGAAAAGACCTAAAACTGCAACATTAAAAACTCCTGTAAGTAAATTGTTTTTAAAGTAGACTCTAGTAAATAACCGGCTTAATAGAATAAATGTCAGTGTAAGTGAGAAAATGCTGTCTGTTAAGGAACTTTTTCAGCTCACATGTAGATTGTTTTTTTTTTAAATTTCTGAGTGAAGCTGGTAGAGCATTCCAAAGTTTTTGGGCCGTGGTTATGAAGTTTCTGTTACCATATTAAATTGTTTGGGATGGTTTGTTTTCTACCGGTTTTTTTATTTTCAGATTGGAGTGTACGTCTGGGTAAGTACCATGTAATCAGATCATGAAGCTAACCCCGGTGCCTCCCCAGCCCGAATTTTGAAGGCTGACAACATAACTTTAAATTCGATACGTTATTGAACAGGCAGCCAGCCAGTGAATATCCAGGGGTGATATGATCAAACCGGTAGGTACTCCTGATAACTAATCTCGCAGCATTATTTTGAATAATCTGACGTATTCAGAAGCAAAGACATATGCAGCCAAGAATGATGGTCGTGGCCAGTGCAAGGATTACGGTTTACGTAAATACAGGGAGTTGTTATTTGGAAGGAGATGTATCACTTTGAAGTGAGGTTTGACACCGCCAAGGCCACACAGTAATCTGCCTCTTGTCTCTTTCTTGGCATTTCTATGGGGTTTACACTAGATTAGGTAGTTCATACAAAAGAGATTTGTCGTCTGCTGCATCTACTGTAAGACTGGGAAGTTTTCGCTACTGCCACAACGCTACAAGTCGCTAGGAAATTAAAAAATATTACATGTCTGGACGCTCGATGACGTGGATGAGAGTAGTAAGGTTTTATGTATAAATCGAACAAGATTCTATACCTGTTCCTTCCGCAAACTTTTGTATTGGAAACTTTCGAGATTGTTTTGACAAAAAGTAGACTTCTCCCTCCTCAGCTCATTTGCATGAGGTTCGTCCTATAGGAAGGGGCAAACCTCTTTGGCTTATTTCAATTAAACAGTCGTTTCTATAGTTTTGAAACACCTGCCCCTTATTTGGTGGCTACACATTACATCATTGTTCTGAGAAGGTCAATTGTGAGAGGATTACTAGATGTGAAATGATGTTACTAGGATATTGATATCAAATTGAAGCCAACGAATAAAAGAAAAAATCCCCTTTAGCCGAATGAGTAGCTTAGCATTGATAATCTTCTCAGGATGAAGTGCATGGGTCTTAGGGTATTAGCATAAATTAAAACTTTCCGTTCAACCTCCTTCCAAATAACAGCTCCCTGGTCAATAGTAGAAGCACGGAACAAGCTCAACTTAGCAGTCTTTTTCGGCGAATAAAATTTTCCCATTCCTTTTCTTACTTCAGAGACGACTCTCACAAGTTGCATTTAACCAGGGAGGTAACCAGGGAGGTGTTACTCACATCTCATCCACTCAGTGAGGGGTAAACAATTACATGGAATATCAGCAGTTATTGAGCTAACATTAGCGGGAGTAAAATTTTGCTAGCAGACTGCTCAATCTAGGTACACTTGCATAACGGCTCTCTGTGATTTCCGCCACACCCTCCGTTATGTTTTTTTTTCGTAGAAATTAGGTGAGCGAAAATCTTTGTCCATTCTGTGGGGTAAGTAAATAGCTAGATCGGAAAAAAAGACAACAGCAAATTTTCTTCTCAAAATGGAATTTCTTCCTTGTATTTGTTGCACAGTATGCAGTAACCGACTCTCTTTCGAGGTTTGACCACCTCATCTAGCATCCCGGATGAATACAATACAAACGCATGTATGTCTTACGTCAAGGGGGCCAGGGGGTGTCGATCCCATAAAAAATCGCCCTCACAAATTTTTGAGAACAAAAATTACTATCACCTCAATAAATTTTAACATATCTCGCCCCTGGAAGCTACCTTGTCCCCCTTCAACACCTTATCTGGATACAAACCTTAATGGATGCAAGTTATCCCGGTAGGGTCAGCAGTCCCCACCATAAACGTACAGGACCACTTCCAAAGGGGGCTGCAGAACGTTTGCCCCTATTTTAATGCACGTGTTCCCGGAGATGTAATGTAATTTTTTTCCGAAATAGCAAAGTTTCTGCCCGAATGGGGGTGCAGCCCCAGCCCCCGCTCCCACGCATACGGTCCCCATAGTTGATCTATTTTTGCTCTTAGTGTGAACTGGTATAGATTTTTCTCTGTTCACCTAAACTTTTCCCTTCGAGAGCTATGCAATTCAATAAGTCAGATTTACCGGTGAAACATTAAAACAGCACATACATAATTCGGCAAAATTATACTTATGTTTCTCAAAATATACTCCCCCAAGGAATGGTCTTATTAAAAGATTATCGTCCAACTCCCTCTTGTATCCCCGCTGCCATCTTTCCCTCTTTCATTTTCCTTTTCCCTTCTCTTTCCATTTTTTCTTATTCTTTGTTTTTCTATCATTTCTCTATTTTTCTTTTTTCGTCTGCCTTCATTTTGCTCCCCCTGACCCGTATAGGGAGGTCGGCTGCTCCCCTGTCCCCTTTATTACGCCACTGCCTCCACATTTCAGATAGCCCGTAGCGTCTTAAAATATTACTCACTTTCAAGGCCTGAGTTATTTATGCACCTATCAATCGTAACACGTGCATAAACTGTGCTATTGTAGCGTGCATGTACACTCTATCACATTTTAAAGTTTCAGGTACGGTATGCGATGTGCGTAACTTTTAAGAAATTCCCCTGTAAACCCAGATCTACATACTGATAGCAACTGAAGGTACCGACCCATTTTTTCAAGCCATCTTGCGCTTGATTTGACACACTTCCGAGACCAATCCGGCCGATTTTCCCCCTTTAAATTTGATGTGACGCTGAAACACCCGCATACATAATGAAACTTAATGTAGGTTTTATTTGAAAAGATGTCCTCGAATCCTCGGCAAAATGATCATATCAAGAAATTAGGTCATATTGTTGATTTGACGATAAGTGCATCAAACACATCATCTTTTCGGAATTAAGCAAAAATTGACATACTTGTAGTTCTACTAAGAGAAACGAGGTCGAGGTCATTGTGAAGAGCTGCGGGAGAAAAATTTGTCACGTGACATAATCTCCCTGAATTGATCATTGGAATGTTGAATTGTCTTGTCGGATGAGTTATGGGAGTGACGTTAAAAATTAAGATGACCTAAAAATTGCGAATTTCTTGATAATGTAAACGAAATTATTTTTGTTTGTTATTTCTTGTATCCGCAGACGTCTATATGCAACATGCTTTTTCATTAATGTAGTAAAGATTACCGATGAGGTCGTGTCTCGGAATAGTTAGGGTAGGCACTATTGCCAGGTTGTTACGAATGAAAACAGATTAAGTGACACTTGTAGAATATTTCCTTCTGCTAGAATATATCTACTCTCTTATGTTCTATGTACAGTCTTGATATGAATGGTAGTCATGATACGATCTGTTCTCTGAGGTATTGCGCAACACAATATTCAAGAGATTTCCTCTGCAGAAAGTCTTGTCCTATAAAAAGTCCCCCAAAATGTTTGGTAGCTAAGTGTAGAACATGAATAAATGATGGTCTTAATTTGTACTCCCGACGTCATGGGCGTCCGCAGGTTGGGGCAAGGGGCACTTACCCCCTGGAAAATCAAAAACTTAAAAAAAAAACTTGAAGAAAAAAATAACTAAACCTTCAAGACTGTTCTGTCACCCCAGGCCAGCGACAATCCTACATTGATGTGACCCCTACATGTGGTTACTCCAGCTACGGGCCTGCTGATCTGATCAATTAGAAGTTTTGCCCCCTGAATTTTTTTCTGCGGACGCCCATGCCCGAAGTTTTAGCAAAACATTGAAGTAAGCAATAAGAAAATAAAGAAAGTCAAATGCGTTTAAACTAAAATGAACTTTCTCGCACTGTGTCTTTCCACAATGTTATATAGCTCTCGTAGCTCTTGTAGCTGAATAAGGGTGTAGAGGACAAGAAAAGGACCGCACTTATCGTGTTAGTCGATGAACGAATAATTGGTGGTGCGCTGTTCCCGGCAAAATGACTCCCTTTTCTGTCTTTAAAATGGCGCAACTAGCTGGTCCCTCCCTCCGACCAATAGCTGTTATCACGTAATCACTATCAGACTATTGCTGCATGTTAGTAAACTTTGCTGACTACCTTACCCCCTAAATTATAGCTTTTAATTTCCTTTTCCCTGAAGTTAATAAACCCAATAATTATATACCTCATAAAGTCATCGGGCATATGCCTGACTAAGCAAATACCCTACACGTTACAATTATGCGTTGTATTATACCAGGGCCGTAGCCTGGGAATAGAGTAGGCCTTCCAAGGAAAGTTTTGGTCGAAAAGGCCTTCCAAATGGGGCAGGCCTTTCAGAAGGGAGCCATTTTGCCTTCCAGATGGGGTAATGGCACATTCTAGACCTTTTACCTTAAGTTAATAAATCCAATAATTATATACCTCATAAAGTCATCGGGCATATGCCTGACCAAGCAAATACCCTACACGTTACAATTATGCGCTATATTATACCAGGGCCGTAGCCTTGGAACAGAGTAGGCCTTCCAAGGAAAGTTTTGGCTAAAAGGCCTTCCAGATGGGGCAATGGCATATTCTAGACCTTGTACATCCAGACATCTAAACAGTCCATTTTTTAGGTTTCAGGCTTTAAGACAAATTAAGATTGCAAAACGAAAGAGTATACTTTACAAGCTCATTGAGTTTAACATATATATTTAAAGGTAATCGTAGGCTATTTTATTGCTGTGGTAAGGTATGAGAAATTATACACACTGAAGAGTTTCAGCCTGCGTATGCTTTTCAGGTGTATTCAAAGTGTGTATCAGGTAGAGAGAAGAGGGTTAGTTCATTCGTCAAAAAGAGTAACCCACATAAGAACGCGCCGGCGGTGGGGGTCCATGGACATCCCCAGGAGAATCTGGCAAAAAGGGAACCTTTACATTAGATTTCCCAGGTTTTATGGGTCTTAAAGTCGTAATTAAAGCAATGAATTATTCATTATTTCAGTGTTTTTCTCAAGTACCCCAACTTTCATTTGCGCTTTGGGAATTTCAGAGGGGCACTTCCCCCTTGCCCCCGCAGACTATGGCCCTGCAGATATTTGAACTTAATACAAAATGACTTTTAAGCTAAGCACCATAGGCTAGAAGCAAAATGCAGTCTTAAATAAGACATTACTACACAAGCAACATAATATCATCATTTTCAAGTAATTGAACATGATACTGGCAGACAAAGTGCGGACCGTGGTTTACTAGAGGCGTGACGCCCATTTTCGTAGGGTCAGACAAGGTATTTTGAAAGGTCTACTTGTGTCTCACATGGCTTTGAAGGAGAAAAATGTTTTCACCTTTTCATACTTAAGCTTTTCTAGCATAAAATAGGCCTACCTCACATGACTCATCACATTAGCACACAATACAATTCACGTCTGCTGTCCTACTTAATCCCAACTTTCTCATAATGGTTTGAACCTTCGGGACATTTGGTGCTCACGACTGGTATAATGGGTCCCTGTTATACAAACCTAGTTCAGAATGTATGGAATCGTAGTCTCACCCTAAATGTTTTGATCTTAGAGAAGATTTAATTACAAACTTAAATTTTTCACACACCACCGATTGTATGCCCTTCCAATTCATCTTTTACCTTTATTTAAAATTCAGTTAAGAGCATATGAGCTAGAAGACGTGTGCCTTGTAATAGCATTATTTTGGGGACTGCAGTTTGAAACAGTTACTAGTAAAAACGGTAAAGTCAATACAGGTGTCAAGAACAAAAATTGATAGGTAGCCCAATTGTTGCAACAGAGTTTTGTCGCTGCGTAAATCGGTTAAAAGTGCAATTATGAACATTTTTCATTTTTCTGATGTAAACAGATGATGTAAGAACACCACTCTCTTCCAAGTAATGGACGAGTTTATAAGGAAGGGGTAAATAATGATAGGACCAGCTTTTCGAAAAATGGAAAAATGGAGACAGTGTACATGGGTGAAGAATGTATTAGGAACAAAACATGTCATCTGAACATTTTTTTATCTCGATTGGCGTAAATGGAGAGAGACTGATTAAAATTCCACAGAGGGATGTGACATCTCCCTACCTTTGCAGCCACTACTGGGAGTAGATCCCAGTCTACGACGTTTCTGGATTTGGAATCGTCGGAACAGTTTATTCACGCTGCTTGAACCAGGGAGCTGTCAATGACAGCTCCTTGAATGAACATCGCTGTGACAGATAGAACCAACAATGACGTAAGATCATCGGTAAAGCTGATTGGCTCATACCCTCAGTGACTGTTTTTTTTTTGCTCTTATGTGTACATCAGCTTCAGGGCAGTCATGCATTGAGACTTTCCAGGGATCATGTTTAGATGTAACTCGAAGGCCACTACGGTAATCATGTCTAAAAATACTTTATTTCGATATCACTTTTGATAATTTTGCAGTTGGTGATTATCCAACTTGAAAGGGGCTTAGTCTCGAATATCTTCCGGATTTCCCCCTGGTGGAGACTTGGTGAGGCGCAGGAGAGGAGCCAGTCAGCGCCGTACTGAGAAAGAGGAGGCCATAAGAGGATCGTTGTCTTAACAACGAAAGAAGTTCTTTGTTATGTCAAGGAGCTTTTGTCTATGCTCTCAAATTTTGACCCTAACCGCGTCCTTTAACAAACGAGTGGCAATTTATTTCTATTCTTACCCTTGTAAGTTTATCCTTTCCTCATCCCCGTTGCTAAGAAGAATTACGTGATGAATGAAATGAAGACTTGTTTTTTTCTCCATTACAATCTAATCCACGTTCTGTAAGAGGGGTCAGCAATCGTCTGAAGGACACATCTCAAGATATCCATTCGAGACATGGGAACGGGCCTAAAACGGGTATACGGAGGGTCTTCCATTGCCTCTGAGAAAAGTTTTGAAAAGTCAGATGGCCAAATTTATCTAAAATAAAAAGATGCTGTTCTTTCTAACTTTTACGGTATAAAGATAATGCAATGATAACGATAAAACCCGGATTTATAACGCAGGCCCAATACAATAGACCAGGGCCGTAGCTAGGGTCATATGTTTGGGGGTGTGAAGGTCCCGAATTTCGACCGGATGGATGTTTTTTCCAACTGAATGGTTGCGCGTAAATTGCACCATTTTTATGCGCCTTGCGTTATTATATACAGCAGTGGGGATCCTTCCTTTGTCACTACATAAAGGTGACGTCCTGGAGGCATAGGCGTACGGGGGTCAATATTTCTAGGGCGTCAGGGAAAATTTATGCCCGAATTTACAATTTTGGACCAAGTTGCCAGAATTTTGATACCGTTGTGTCGGTTCCAAAAAGGCATAATTTGTTTTCTCGGCTGTCTCATTTGCCCGAATGGATCCACTATTTTTGCCCGAATTGGGAGGGCATATGCCCCCCTGCCCCCGCCTCGTACGCTTATGCCTGGAGGTAGGGGTCTATGAGAAATTTTTGTTAATTTAAGGTTGCTTAGATGCAAAATGGTGCTATCTTTGGGATATTTTTGGAACTGATCATGTATGGCTGGAAAATGTCCATAATTTAGTGAATCCTAAGATTTGGTTTGGTGAAAGCAGAGAGTATTTTATCTAAGAGAAGAATACGTTGTCAACAAACCTCTTGAAGCCCCCCTTTTGACTGCTTTACTGCCTTCTATTAGGGCATCTAAGGCTGACATATACCTGTGTAGGGCCTCCTGGAAGCTCTTGATCAATTATATAAAATGGGGGCCATGGCATAATGCTTATTACTTGACATCTAAATAATAATATAGAGTATCACGCCAAGCACTTTACATCTGTCGTATTTTTTGAACGAAAATCCAGACGAACAGCTTCCAGCAATGGGGAATGGGCGGGAGGCGGAGTATAGGTGCAGAAAGGTGTTATTAGACCTATACACACAGGTTAGCAAAAGGGGTGTAGGATTAACAAGCGCCTTTCAGAATGTACACCTAGTTTATGATATAAAAGTTCACTGGTACGTGTGTGCATATAATGTTCATAAGTGATACAACTGTGGATTGTGAGGATTGCGCGTGAAGCGCGCCGAAATTTGGGGGTATACTTCAATGCCAAAATGAAAACCTGAATGCAGGCTCAGCCAGGAGTGGTGCTTTCATTTGCCGACATGGGGCCAAGCTCCCTGACTGGGGGCCAGCTACTCTAGTCCGGACAGATGCAATGGGTTGCCGAACTCGAAATATAAGGTGCGTGAAGCGCGCCGAAAAATTTGGGGTTATATTCAAAAAAGATTTCAAGTTTTTGTTTTCATTAATGAAAGTTGAAAAAGTTTGGGTTTTTATTGAAGAATCTGGGCAAAACCATGAAATTTGTTGGGGCGACTGCATGGTCGTCGTCGCGGATTACATTCTTTATCTTACCTGTTAAGGCTCCCCTACGAAACTGAAAATGGTTTTTCTTACAAAATATGTTTGCCACGATGGCGAGGCTGAAGAAAGAATCTTCCAAAAGTTAGGAAAAAGAGGAAAGAATTCCGCAATGATGCATTTTCGTGTTTCTCTAGAATCACGCCTACACGAAAGAACAATATTTGTGGAAACGTTGAATAAATCTGATATGTTTGAAACGGGGAAGTTACCACTAGATAGAACTATAGATGAATGCGCGCCTAGCGCGCGAAAATTTTTTGAAGTTATGGAAAGAATCGTTACAGAACTTACTGGCTAGCCTAGATAGACATTTGGAATATTTTCTTAGTATATCTGTCTTCACCAGTGTTAGTCTACATAAAATTTTGCGCAATTTTGTGGGGCTTGGAAAATTTTTTGGGGGCCCCATTGCCCCCGTAGAGCTGTGCCTGGTATAATTACCTTAATAATGTTCATGAGATTGATTGCAAATCGTGATGCATGCGCGCGAAGCGTGCCGAAATTTTCATAAACTAAGATTTCCATGACAAAACCTGCATTCAGAATCTGCATCGAGATACTTTCAATTGCCCAACAAACCAACATGCCACTCAAAAGCCAGTCTTTTATCTGGTAATTTGTAAACAGCTTTCAACTTCTGCTTTTGTGCTTCTTCGAAAGTTGCTATCGGAAGATATTGATAATAAGAACAACACTGAGGCAAGGTTTGAAGCAAACGAAACGCGCGAAAATTTTGACAGTTTGAGAACGAAAAAAGGACAGTTTTTATTCGATATTAAGTGAGGAAAATAACGTTTGTTATTATTCTCACTTGTTCTAGTTGGAAAATATATACAAAGTTGACATATACTCAGTCGGAAAAATGTGCTAGACTAAGATATCAGAAATTCCAACTGGTATTTCAGATTTTCCGACTATCGTCGCTCTGACGAAATTGGGGGGGGGGGGGTGAGACACCCCCACACCCTCGGTCGCGACGGCCCTGCAATGGACTATAAAGAGATCAACTACAAGAGGACCATAGCAACACTAAATATTCTGACACATTTGCTGGTCTAATATGAACAATCTACGACAGCCCTGCGTTTTGAAGTTCAGCGGAATGATTTTTTACTGCAGATCAGATTGCTGCTATTAAAAATGTACAACTAAGCATGCCTCTCTCTTCGGATTGATCCCATCGGCGGCCTTATCTTTTCAGTTAAGGATAAAGGCAGTGGCATTTGAAGCAATGAAGCTTGGCAACCGGCAGGATCAGGGTTCAACCCCTGGCCGGGTCAAAGCAAGGTGGGTTTTTCATCTAAGAGCAATCTACGGTTTTCCCATCTAAACTGGCTTTTCTAAAAGAAACCAAATGTGATCTAAATTATTGAATTGGTTAGCCACCCGACGTAAAGTTGTAATTCATAAGCCATATAGGCTTCTCCCACATTTGTGGTTGCTTAGCGTCGTAAAACAACTGCTCTTCAAGGCCTGAAATAAATTCCCACTTTCAAAGCCGAAGGAAAGAAAAAAAAATACTATAAAACAAAACAAAAGCAAAGGGAGACCAGCTCTCCGGTGGAAGTCACGTGCCCCCGAAGGGCCACCAGATTTAACATAACTAACCTCTCAATCCGCAGACGCCTACATCACTGGTCGATCGGCTATGCGTGACCTTCGTCCTTAGACTATCAGAAAAGAACAGATATTACCCATGGACTTGTCCAAAAGGCCGAGAAGATATCTAGCCCGCCGGCAGTAGTATACATATCCCATGCTGCTCTATAGCATGTGTTACAATTACTCGAGGTTTATACATTTTTAGCTCGGTCTGGGGACTTAATGTGACGTGGAGACTTAAACCTAACTCAAACCATTGAAGAATTAAGTATAGTAACATGGTAGAGCAATTGCACCCACAGGGTACGAGGAGGAATTTCTTTGGATATAAATTATCATTTACATACAATGATTTATCGCTTTCGAATATTTTGAATTTCCATTCCATGAATTTTCCTGCATTTCATTTACCCTTGCTACAACATGAAGCAAGAGAATTAGAGATTACTCATGCGTAGACTTTTTGCATGGAAATGGTTGCATAACTAAAAGGACAGCCCGAACTCAACAACTTGCATTGTAGAACACAATAAGGTCTTTAGTTACCAGAGTTCATATTTGTTACTCACTATTCCTTTCAAAGGTGTTACTTCAAGTGTTCTGGAAAAAAGTTTACTCTGGGGTCCATCTGGGCCCTTTTTACGATATATGTTCACAACTGTAAGTGGGGAAGAACGATTATTTTTTTTACAACATTTGGCATTTTTTTTTCAGCCTTCCTCAGCATCTTTTTATGTGCTTTTGGCTGTTGCAATGACAACACACAAGCCCCATCCCCACGTGTTTTTTTGGACCCTACTAGTAACCGTTGACAACTTTTAAGTCAGTCTGCTCAGGCTAAGGCTGGGTGTAGGCCTCGTGACGTCTTTATAGGGACGCTAACTGACAACAAGTGTGAGAAGAACAAAGCTGTAAAACAACTGTACTTGACAACAATGCAGTTACATATTCTAAGACCTACATGTGTAACGAGAATAAGTGATAACCCATTTACTTGGGTAAGATAGTTACTAGCGAAGTCGCCCCTACAACGCCCTCCTAAGAAAATTGCCCGTAACAAATATGCTCCCTGAACATATTGTTAATACTTGCACTACGCCGTAGAACAAGATAATTAAATATTTCTTGAATGATGGTGAACCGATAGGGGAGACTGTCGCTGAAGGGCGGCTTTGTATTGGCGAGTTTGCATGCTCATCATGCGAGCTTGTTACATGACGGATTTGCGAGAGGTCCACTTACCTGACACCCCTATCAGACTGCATGTAGGATTGAGCCTGATTACTAGCTGTTAATTCATGCCTTTACCGGGCCTTGCTTGAAATAGCATAGCAAGTTTAGTCACTAGTTACAGTGGCGTAGCTAGAGGGGGGGGGGCAGGGGCGGTCGCCCCCACAAAGCCTCCGAAGGCCTCTGTCGGAAATTCTAGCCTCTGTCGGAAATTTTTACCACCTTAATTAAAAATTCTTACAACGGAAATTAGTAGCTAAAATTATATTCTTAGGGGTTTACTTACAACACTTCTTATGTTTTTAAGCATAATTACACATCGAAATGGTTACTGACAAGGCCTGGAAGTGTCATTTAAGGCAATCTCGGAGATATTTTAATCTAATTTTTTCCGCGCGCTACACGCCAGATTATGGTGGCGCTACGCTTAGATAGTACATCATTACTTCAAGATAATAATCTGTCGGATTTTTTATTTGCTTTTGCCCCCCACAAAACTTATCTAGCTACTCCACTGACTAGTTATAGTCCACCTGTAAATCTTCTTCCCCTGCTTCTTCCTCATCATTTAACAATCATAATATATAGATATGGGAGTAGAAAAGATTTTACAATTTTGAAAATGCTGTGAGACTCACTAATTGCTCATTCACTGTAAAATGCTGCGCCTTTTAGCAGGCCGTAACCTGGCGCTGTCCTTTGATGGTATATACGCTATATAGTCAAGAGAATCCCAAAAGTGGAATTAAAAATAATGTTACTCTTTACAAATAATAATAGTCTCTTGTTTATGTAACCCATTGAAAAGGAAGGGTAATCATTCGTCGTAAAATGATAAGAATGTAATCAAAATATTGGTCTTCTCAGGCCCGTAACAACGTTGCCTAACGGGAAGGATCGTTTTTTCACTCGGACGGAACTAGAGATTTCTAACATGTGAATAAATTTATGCATGTGAACACAGTGTTGGAGTGGGCGCTGTCTAAGGGGACTGGGGTTAAATTGAAATATTTTGCACAACCAAAGGTGATCAGATGCTAAAAGTACCAGTATTTTACCTACAAATTTTGAAGTAAGTTTATGTCCAAGAGTTGGCATAATCGTAAGTTCCTAGGGGAGGCCCGTAGCTGGAGTGGGAGGGTGGAGGCACCTCCTACTAGGAAAATTGTCTCCGCCCTAGAAAATTAAAAATTACCACTGCATTAATGCATTTTAGTGTATCTCTGTCCCTGAAAAAATATTTCACCTCCATGGAAGATATCTGCCCTCCTTCAGTACATTGTCTTGCTTCAGGCCTGCGTGTTTGGACATGCATTTATTACTTCGAATTCTCTCATGAAAGAAACATTGTATTTTGTCACTTCTACAGTTCTCAAGATATAGGTCTACCTCTTCAAAAGTTGGTCATTTCTGAGACCCATTACAGTCTAAAAACGTCCGGTTCAGATTTGAACCGCATCCGTTCAAATGGGCACTGAACCGAAATCTGGTTGAATATTTGACTATATAGATTTGGTTCATTTTGAGCAGAAAATGGTTAGGTTTGAACAGAAACTAGTCAAATAGTTGATCCTTTCTTGGTTAAGTGCCCATTTGATCCGTTTTCAGTTCAGTTTGAACCAGATGTTTTAAGAGTGTATAGATATACAAGAATAATGATGTAGAGTGTTGCTCATGCAATGCCAGTATTTTGGTTAACAATCTGTCAATTAGGCCTACTTGCGACCTACTGAGCACTGCAGTTTCTATGTTTTCGATGATTTTAATATTATTCAGTGTCACAAGAACTTTTGTTTGTTTTATGTATATACTAAGAAAGCTTAGACATGCCGTGAAGGGGTCTGCAAACTAGCAGCTTTTAGTTGACCTTAAATGTCAACTTAAAGAAACATTTAAACATATTCTTAATACTTTGATATAAAAAGATACTGAACATGTTTGCTGACAAATGAATATTCTTCGTTGAAGACTCCATGGGCCAAGGTCTTTTCAAGTTCCAGGGAAAGAGAATTAACTTGTGATGACTCTACACCCAACATTTTATGATGACTTTATACCCAAAATTTACTAGGCCCATGAGGAGACTATATGTAAATGCAAGGAGGCTGAACATCTTACAAGGACGTGATACGCAGTTTCAGGGAAGTTTATCACCTCATGATGACTCTTTACCTAGTTCAAGTTCCAGGAAGGTAAAATATTGTATGAATATTCTTCGCACTTCTAGGGAAGTTTATAAACTCAGAAGGACACTATAAATAATTCCAAGAAAGGTTGAAGATTTTAAGGGTACTCTGTATAGCCTAAAGTTCCAGAGGAGTTATCCATATTATGGGGACTTTAAACGTGGTTTCAGGGAGGAAAGCTAGCTTGACCCTGTAAGCATGCTTTCAGCGAGATGGAGTATCATATGTGGACTTTATGCGTATAGTTAGAGAGAAGTGGGACAACTTCTTATACCTGTTAACGCAGTTGCAGGGAGTGGCAATAAATATGATGACAACATGCCAAGTTTTATGGAGGTATTATTTAAAACTCAGCTCCTTCCTGGGGAAAATCTTTCTAATACACTTATTTCCATGTTGCCACTATATCTGTATTTCTAGAGTGTTATCCCAATGCTATAAAAACCCTAGTGAGCCTCTACCCCAAAGCAAAACTTAAACTTTACAAATATTAATTCTTTTCTTATCCATTCGTAATACTCGCGATTTCCTCCAAGTGTTTTGGGGGAAACGTTTACCTAAGGCTGCTTTCCTTACACTAATTTACATATGGAATCTCAAGTATATACGTTTTTTAACGATCCAAACGTTTGAAATGAAAAATAGCCTGACAACTGCTGCAAACCAAGCTCGAACTTGTACTTTTAATTGGCAGTTGGAATTCCAAGTAAATCTTCCAAAAACTGTTTAAACTTTGCCTTTCCCTATACCGGTTAATGATTCCCTCGACGGGGTTGTGTTTATGAAGAAATTCTGTAAATGTCAGAGGATGCATAATACCAAAAGAATACGTCAATTTTTTTGTCCCAAAGATCGACTGCCTAATGCACTCTCAAGGTTAACAACCAGGGGAATAACCTTGTGTTCACCCACCTCATGTATTGCACGGACAGTTCTGTAAGATTACCAAAGTATGCATGAAAAATAGAAATTATGCGATTTACTTATTTTAAAAATGAGACAAAGAGAACCAGGAGAGGATTGGCGGAAGCAGATGCTAGTAGGGCTGTATTTAAACAAAACGAAAACGATCAAACCTTTCGTTTACTCTGAAGACGAAATATGGAAAAATGCGAAGACTACTTACATAGAAAACTATCATTAAAATTCTGTTCTTTTATGTGTAAATTACTTTATCATGTTTCTCCTTACGTTATACGTTTTTCGTTTTTGTGAGTCTTTTGTTTGTTTTCTCAATGTCTACCAGTCCAAAATAATACGTAATGCTATATAATCCAATCATTGTGTGCATTACGAACAATAAAGACCAAGCGTGATGCAATCCTTATTTGTATCGATTTACTTCATAGGAAACATTAAAATGATGATATAATATATCGAGAAGCAACCATTGAAGTTGGTGTAACAAAGAATTCCAAAGACATGGACAATGTGGTAAGGATTCGAAACTAGTTACCGGACAAAAATGACCTTTGATAAATGTCATATACCCCTGTGATGTGCTTGCCACACAATGCAGTGTGTCGAGCGTGAGCATTAAAGGAACCCTCTCATATCCAAAAGCGTGTGGTATTCTCTAACACATGGTTATATATGGAGAAAAATGTAATTTGCCTTTACCACCGTACCGAAAATATTTCGTTATGGTCTTCCTCTTTTATCCTAGTACAAGAAGAGGTGTATTTCATTGCATGAGTTGCCCATCTGCTAGAATCCTGATGTTAGACTTGACCGTTCGATATCAATTTCGACAACATTTATTTGAGTCTTTTTTCACTAGATTTTATACAATATCAAAAATAATACAGCTGAGATCAAACTGGAAAATGACTCCGGAGGAAGACTCGGAAAAGCTCCATGGAGCTTGTGGAAAGAGCCCTCCGTAACAGTACTTTACAACAACAAAGAGACAATGTTTACAAAAAGGAACGAAGAGAATGATACAAAAAAATGAAAAAGAAAGAAAAGTCAGCTATGTTTACTCATTAGAACAAGTTTTAGAGATTTTTTGAATAAGTTCAAAGAGACAACGTTGAATGTCAAGTGGGAGGGAGTTCCATGGGTCCAGTGAAACGAATTGTTTGTTGGGAAGATATAAGCCTAAATGAGGGAGTAGAAAGAGAATTCATGCTACGTGTAAGGTGTGTGTGTGTCTCATGTCGAAAGTGAAACATGGATCTGAAGATATTAGGAATTAGGAAGAGTGTTGCTACACCAGGAGTACGTAAAAGTACCAATTTGATGGCGATGAATATCGAAAACGTGGAGAATGTTGAGTTTTGCCAGCAAGTCACGGGTTGTTTGAGACGGGTGATAATTAACTATGAGGCGAAGAGCTCTCTTCTGAAGGACTAAGAGGGGATAAATCCTGGAACAATAAGTACCTCCTCAGAGAAGAGCACAATAGGATAAGTGGGGATGAATCAGACTATTATACAGTGTGACAAGGACCTCACGAAGAAGATAATGACGCAATCGGGCTATAATTGCAACGCTCTTTGAGATGGTTTCAGAAATGGCCTGGATGTGATCATTCCAAGTAAGGTGGCTGTCTATAAGAACACCGAGAAACTGCTACGGATGCTACGGATAGGTGGGACTGGCAACCTGTTAGGAGCACTAAAAAGAATCGATGCAGTTTTGTTTACATTAAGTAATAACTTATTTGCACAGACCCATGTGCGAACCTTGAATAATTCATTGCTAACAATTAGGGGATAAATGCGAGGGTGCCCGGTCTCAAATGTGATTTGAGACCGACGATGACGTCATCATAGAGGCTGAGCGGACCGAGGCGACAGCCGAGGTCCGCTGCCTCTGTGATGACGTCATCGGAGGTCTCGAATCACATTTAAGACCGGGCACCCTGCTTTTATCCCCATTCATAAACACTCAACATTAAAATGTTGGGAATCGACAAAAACATTGAATTTTCGACAGAATTTTACAGATCAAATTTTAATTCTCCCAGCTAACTTAGGACTCTATTATGACGTCATGTTTAGTTTCTTGCGATAGTAGCGAACAACTTCAAGCCAAAAGAAAGTGGACAACCACGCAAATATTTTCACTTAACATATTGTTTGGAATCTCAATTCATCGAACGAAATTTAATTGGATTAATTTAACGCAAAATCGTTTATCTCTGAATTATCGTACATCGTTGTAGAGATGAGGCTGAGCATTAAAACAAGGAAACTAACTTCTAGCTGGCTATATTGTTTACAGTGAAGTTCTAAAGTTACTCCACGAAAGTTTCACAGAGGTAAATACACAGTGCTGTGCAGTTACGGTCTATGTAATATATTGTGTGCATTGCAGTGCAGCATTCAACGACATGCATTGGGACATTTGACTTCAAGTAGTTAACGCACAAGATCGTTCAAGATCCATAAGTAAGACGGTGGTTTTAGGTGTCTTAAGCCTTTTTGGAAAAGGATTATAGTGTTGGTAACTTTGAAAATGTGTTCAAGTTTTGAATACAGATTATGCAGGCCTAACGTTAGGACTAGCTTAAACTATTTACAACATTAGTTCATAAGAAGCCTAGCTCGGCGTAGAACTAGAAATGAAGACCGTGCTGCTGGCCTGTTATGTCTGTTAGTGTTAGCGGAAGTGGTTCAAACGTAAAAACCTGACAGTGACACAGTAAAACCTGTTTACCATTGCTCTGCCTGTCATAGTTATAACACAGGCCCCATGCTGGCATTAGCAAATAAGGAATTAGGAAAATAAGGAGTGGAATATTTGTACCAGGCAGACCGTTAACAAAATGTACCCATGGCATATACTGTAAGGTTATATACGCTCTTTTAGCCATACCACTGCCAGTATCCAAGAAGATGAATATAGTTTCGCTAGCATTCATTCATGGGATGAAATGAGCATTATGCTTTGGAATGGTTATAGCTACAGGGGTGCTAGGCATAACAGTGTGATACTACAGTAGTTTACAGTAACTGGTTTACTTACTCAGATGTTATGGTTTATGTTGCTGTGGTAACACATCGTGGACAAAGCATAGTGCACAATGCAGTAGTAACAGTGATATTCAATTCACCTTGAAAAAGTAATTCTCCTAAACTGGCAAAGACCAGTCTCGAATGCGATTCGAGACTGGTCTCGAATGGTTTTCAGCCAATCAGAATGCAGGAAATCAATAAAGGTGTTTATGAATATGCATTAAAGTCGTAGGATCTTCATGAGAGCAGAAAATATTAGTATCATCAGCGTACAAAATAAAGTGCAATCTGTCACTAGCCTTACATAGATCTTTGATGAAAATAATGAACAGAAGAGGTCCAAGAACTGAGTCCTGAGGAACACCACAATTAATAGGTAGGTAAGTTCATAAGCGTACGAATAACTACGAATTGTTTCCTAGGGGGGCAGGGGGCATAAATGCCCTCCATGCCGTATTCGGGCCCGTTAAAAATAGTGGACCATTCGGACAAATGGCCTTCGAGAAAATAGGATTATGTCACTTTTTGGAACCGACCCGAGGCTATCAAAATTCGGGCAACTTGGTCCAAAATTCTAAATTCGGGCAAGAATTTATCACGTCATGACCCCCCAGACATATGGCAACGCCCTACGCCTATGGGTAATTGTTGTACATTACGAATAACTACGAGGTTGTTTAGTAGTTTTAAGGAGACCAATACCTCATGTCCTAAACCAGTTGAGTAGAACACCCCTGTTTAAGGGTAGCCTGTGTAACATTCAGTGTTGGAGGTCAGGCCTCACAGATTTAGCTACGGCCTCATCGAGGCTGGCCATTAAATGGTACTTATAATTTCCAAGCAAAATTGCAAAAATGCATGATTATTTCCCCAAGAATCATTTCCAGAATGTTTCCATAGGTATGTGTCTCACAAAGTCTCTCGTATACGGTATCGACTTAAGTTACATGAGCTATTACATAAAATGGCATGGTTAGGCTCAACTGCATACTGCATTGTAAAGTATATCGGTAAACGGTTAGCGGGCACGAGCCTCGGTCCCAGAGGCTGTGACCTCTGCTCGGAAACTGTGACCTGGGCTATAATATAAGTACTTATGATTGGATATTCTACTTTGGTAAGTTTAACTGATTGCCTCGGAAAGAGGACAGCTTTCTTTTACAGTGTAACAAACACTCTAGACCTTCTGTGTTCTTCTGTCATTATATGACCTTTTCCCTTCAATGGAAGTGCAACAGAAAAAAGACTTTAAAGGTGTCCATATAAATATTAGATAAAGATAGATTTTTGATAAATATCACATTTCACAAACAAAACTCAAAATTTACATCTAGGCAAGTAATACGCATTGCTATGACATACGCTACTATTTGCAACGAAACTGTTAAATTGCTTTTAAGGCAAGGTTAGGCGGTGGCGTCAGGGTTCGTATAGGCCTCGAGAGTTATTGTTGAGTAGGAAATTAGCAAATTATACGATATTTTATGTAAAAGGATACCCTGGAGTAAACTCCTAAAATTTAATTGACATGAGGGATAAAACATATTGGTCGGTTTATAATGGAACATAGACACGAACTAGGAAAATCTTAGAGAAAAGAAAAAATAGGGCCTACGTCCATACTTACAAAATATTGTTCTTTCCATGAAATTGCAAGCATACAATAAACGAGACAATAGCAAGTTAAATGATGGAAAAAATTATACATTAGGGATTTACTTCCCGAGTCATCGCAATAAATGGCAACGAACTTTAGCTGGGAGAATAAACCTTAAAAGGGGCATACTGAAGATAAAAGCAATATATAAGATTTAAATCAATCACTTAGGAAACATAAAACTCTATTCATTTAATGTGATATTGCATATTTGGTAAATATGATATGATCAGCTGTTTGTACCTGTGGCAAAAACTTGATGGGACCGAGAATATGTTAGACCTAGCACACGTAGGAGACACTAAAAAGATAAAAGATATCTTTTGGGTATAGAATGTCGAAACAGGATGCAGCTGAGGTAGAACTTCTTTTTTGAATGTGGAAATAATTTAGTCAAAAATACTTGACATGAGTGACAACCATGGGAACTTTATATTGACGTTTATATTGTGGGTATAACAGTGATAGGCTACTTTCTAGTTGCGACTCCTGTGTACCAAATTCAAACTTTGAATGTGTCTAAATGCTAGTCTGCTAAAATAATGCATTTAGTTCCCTCTGTAGAAATGAAGCTGTTAACAGTGACGTCACTATTCGAAACTGGCGTGAAAACAAACAGAGTCGTCTGAGCTGCTATCAGTTTCAGATGTGTCGTGACGCAATGCAGTACATGTACAAGGCAACAGTCAGTATCTAGAGCAGACGACCTTCCCTTACTTTCATTCCAGTTGAGAGTTGTGACGTCACATTTAGCAGCCTCAATATACTTCATAGTGGGATGGGTGACGTAACTATAGCTTCTCTAACTCGAGCCCCGACAAAGTATTCTTCCTGTACATAACTCGCAGCACAAAACTTCGATGGATATTGACCGAAATTTCTTCAAAATTTTGTAGGGAATAGTTCGAACAGCTCGGATCACGTGTCTTACAGTGCGCTGTTTGTCCCGATATTAGTAAGAACCGTAACTGCATTCAATCTTATTTTTGACAGCAAAATGATGCCACTTTCGGAAAGTACGTGGCGTAGACAAATACTCACATTAAAACTGTTATATAGGCAGAGCAAACAGCGCTAAATATACCACACAGGCTAGGCTAGCAGCATGGGCTGTGATTAGCCTGAGCCATTGCCAATACCCGTATACTTGTGGCATGACAGAACAGAAAGTGCGTCCTCGGCTACAGTAAGCCCGTAACCATAGTGTACATTACAATGCACACAAACAGGTAATTTTTGTACCGGTCTGAGGGAACAAGAGGGCAATCCATGAAGCTGCAAATCTCATCTCCCTCAAATTCTCTTCATACCTTGGGGCTAGAGATTTCATACTGTTACATACTGTACATGGGTAAAAACCAATTGTAATGGGCAAAAACCAATTTTAGCTCATTCGAACTTTGACCTCTTGATTTTCGACATACGACACCAGCAACGAAGCATGCAAAATTTTAGGTAAACATGACATGTGGCCTACATTTTGACCTTTGGCCCCACCCTTAGCAACCAAAAAGCACTATTTAAAAAAAAAAGATGTTATCAGTCCTAGCATATCATGTGGTTCTATTGCTTTTCCAACATACTGAAATAATGGCAAAAACCCAATTTTTAGCATTTTGACCTTTGATCTATGCACGAGTTTTCATGGTTAGGTACCTACCACCAAGTTTATAGTTCATCGGACTTACGGTTCAGGGGGAGTTTGCGACACGCTGCACACACATACACTCACACACACACACACACACACAGCTTCACAATTCTGATGTTAGGTGAAGTACAATATCATCTCCCTATACATTACATGTAGGGAGATCAGATAAGAGTACGTGCGGGTACGAAGCGTCGTTCGTACACTAGCCTATGGGCGTTCGGTCAGTGACGTCACAATAGGGTACCACCGAAAAAGCCGATGAAAAATACTGCACGTCTATACACATCAACGTAACAAGGCCAAGTTTGTTTTCATCGGCAAAGCGACCTTTGACCCAAATGGCGTGCGACCCCCTCCCGCTAATACGTAAATCAAAATCATGTACCTTGCCGAGCTAACGTCATTGTTTGTTTATCCTCAACAAAGCTAGCTTTAGTATTTGTCCTCAATATAACGTCTGCGTGACGTCAATGTTTAAGGCCTATAGCAACAAGTCAGTCAGCCCTGTGTGACGTCACCACCACATCAGTAATGAAACACACGTAATTAATACATTACAAGAGAGTGAACTTCTGTACTCATTACTTTTCAGTTGTTTCTGCTAAATTGGTGACAAATGGACCTATTATTAAATGGTATACGTCGAATGGCATGAGTCCCCCTCTCGTACACCGTCTTCACAACTTAAATGTTCATTGTAAAGTGATGCTAATTTGATGTTTCATTAATATCTTAATACCTACCTGAGTTCTGAGCAAATGCTACCTAAGATAGTGGAAATTTCAACTACGGCTGACGGCCAGTTTGGAGATTCTGTTTGAAGATATCAACTCGAACTATTAAACCTATTCCACTTTCTCCACAAGTAGGCTACCTCACAGATCACTTTAAGATTTTCGCCCAGATTATTCAAATTATAGATTATAAAGACGTGAAGTGAGTGATCCGTCATAAATTCAGGGAGGGAAAATTTCTTTATGAGGAGGCTTAGAGAGAAAAACTTTTCACTAGAATTGGTTCACAGGGATAGAAATAAAAACTTAGACAGTCAATCACGTGATCAAACATGTCGCCACCGTTCGAAAGAGTTTGCGCCTACCGCAATGGCAGCTGGGCTGCTATCGTCTGCGTATTTTGACAATGAATCTGCATCATTTCAGGCAAAATACTATAAGAATAAAAGGAGGTATAAAATTTCTTCAAAGCAAGCCTTGATTTTTACGGAGCTTTGTGTTTTTTTCAACAAGTTCCTAAATGTCGTATCTCAAACTATTGCGTAACAGTGAATCCCGATCGAAGTATGTCCAAACTTTACACAGAAGACATTAGCCAGCAGCCATCTTTGTACGGTCGTTAGCCCAGGTACACTTACAGTGGCGACCCTCTATGTATTCGACTTCAGTGTATGGGATCCTCTGTAAGCATATGAGATGTCTCTGGACCGGCCTTTAAAGAAGGGTTTAAGCTTAAAATTAGTTATAATTATATTGCGAGGGTAACTCAATCTAAGCTTTCCGGTAAAATTTGCATCCTTTTTCTATTTGTGGTTCTCGAGATATGAGCAGATGACGTTATCACATTTTCAAACCAAAGTGAACTTGAAGCAAGCACACCTGACATCATAACCTCATAGTAATCAGCACTTTATGTTTTTTCTTTCCCCTCCATATTCTCATACTTTAACAATGTGAATGCATTGCATGAAAGGCATTTAGATAGTGCACACATTACACTCCTTCGCTGGAAACTTATACAATCTCTATAATATATATATATATATATATATATATTATATATATATATATATATATATATATATATATAATTATAGTTATATATAATTTCTATTTCCAAGGTCAGAACAATAGTTGAAAAACTAAGAAAACAGTGCATTGGCCATCAGTGTGAGGAGCTGACCATCACTACTGCTTGGTTCAGACATGGATCTAATACCCATCTTATTAACTTCGTGATTCAAGTTCGAAAGAGCTACTGTAGTCATGGAGCTAATAGCTACATGCTGTAGTAATTTCTGCTAATATTTCTGAAATCACACATCGGAATCGAGCGGAAACGTCATCAGAATGCGGTAATTCAAGTCCTCTGTCACATATCGAACTTGCTCAAATTATTCCTCTTATTTACTTTGGACAAATGTATTATACTTTTTACGATTCCCAGACACCTCCCCCGAACAACTCCCCCGGGCGATTCCTATCTAGAAAAATTCCAAATTTTCTGGTGGGTAAGCTGTCTGAGGGTTCATTGACATGGATTAAAATCTGCCAGGTGGGTGTTGTAAAGGGTGGGAGTTGTCCGGGAAAAAATTTCCAGGGTGAAACTGTCTCGGATGAGTTGTCCCGAGAAAAATCATCCAGGTGGGAGTGTCCGGGGGAGTTGCCCGATAAACTTGTCGCCTTAATGCAATTCTGGTCGTTCCATGAAATTATGCAACAGACAACAGAAAAAATGTGGTAAATCTTTCGGGTTCTTATAAGTCATGTGGCTCCTTGAGAACCATATAAAAGAAGTCGCACGCAAAGGACAGGGTAAGGTAACCTGCTTGGCTATTACAACGCAGTAAACAGTCGAGAGAAGATTACTCGTCTCTCTTTAAATGATTCAAGTTTTCATCTATGAATTCATGAATAATCGGTAAAAACTATGAGTTTCCTCTAAAGAATGGCACCAGCATAAAGTACTAGTCGATAGAACCATTTTGCGTGTGTTATTTTACCTGTAAAAGTTTCAAAAGGGCCGGGGCATCTTCTCCCTTCAAATTCCTTCCCATTTTAGTTGGAGGAATCACAGGCCTTCCCTATCCCCGAAATCCTGCGCAGGTCATTAAATAAATAAGAAAACAACTCTCATGAGTTCTGACTCTTACGTGTAATTGCAAGACCGTCCAACACAACAGTATAGGTGCATTCAATACGATCGTATCATACTCCTTTTGTTCAAAATTATTTCAAAATCAGGCCTGAACTGTGGTGTAAATGCTTTCAAAATGAAACATGAAGTCATTTTGTTCTCAGCTAGTTACAAAAGATGTTATTAACATCCTGGAGTTACCACCCCTGACGTGGCAGCTTCGACTCAAAATAGCCTCCAGGGAGGGGAGATATTTTATATGTGTGATATGATAAGATGTTTTAAGACAGTCGTAATTTTTGTTATCGAAGGGGTAGGGAAATTTTACTGGGCGCGCCTCTCTGTACCCTACTTGATTATGGTCCTGGACCAATCCACCCTCCCCCACAACTGGAGCACTTTAAATATATTTAAGAAACCCTGCAAGTGTATACTATGTTTAGAATAAGTAGGGTATAAATTTCATTGTGTTGTTAAAAAATCATAGTGTGACGCTAAGAAAATAGAAAAATGGGCGGCCCCCTCCTTCCCCATATCCCCTAGCAACACTGACATTCAGTAGTCAATACCCTTTGTTAAGGGACAGCTATGTAAATTAACATCTTCATCTTTGCATTTTAGAAATAAAAAGGTTATCGACTATTTCTTATCCAGGAATGTATCCTTGTACTATACTCAGACAAGGTAACTGTGTACTTAAATGAATGAGCCTGCATCTACAGGAAAATATTATTAACCTTTGAGCTCGGTTAAAGCCATTAAACCAGTCGATTTGAATATCACCCTTCCATCGCGGGAGTCAATAACTGAAGCGTTTGTGGTAATGTTTGGCGGAAACTTTTAGGAAGAAGCCATTAGGAGAATGAATAAAAATAAATACACGTGAACATTTTTGGATGAATGATCTGCACGGTGTTTCATTATTCACATTTTACATGAAGTTTTTCTCATCTTAAAAGTCGTTTCTTTTTGTCCACAATAGATTTGAATGTAACCTACAGGCGCTACACTACCGGAAAATGTTGAAGACTTTCTCCATTAACGAAAATTTCAAACGTTTCAAAATTTTAAACGTTCGATGTTTCTTCAAGCACTCATACCATATGGCGCAAATTGTGTATGAAGGAATAAAATCTGTTGTGTAATTGCTTCCTATACGAAAGAATGAAAGACGAACCAATTCATACACGGTTAGTTACGTGATAAAATGGGATTTATCAAACAGTGTATGCGATAGTATCATGTTATTAGACTACACACTCAGAGAGGTTGAAAAATATTTGGAGTTTTAATTTTGCTTTTGCGTAGGATTGTCTTTAAAATAATTTACTGCACAGAGATTTTGATAAAGAGCCTCCTACAAGTCTTCCCACCTTGACTTTTAAGTTTTTCATTGTCTCTAGGCTTGTCCGCAAGATCAAATTAAAAATTCTATCTCCTAAATGAATATTGCACTACAAGGTAATCCTCAAGACCACCCTTGATGAATTCCACGTAACATTCGTCTGCAAGGGAATAAAAAACCTGTTCCTTAAATCAGGGAGCTGTTACGAACTGCTCCCTGCTAAGATAAAGATCTAGAGACAGAAGTCACTGTCGCGGCAGAAAATGCACAATGTTGAATAAAGTTAAGTTTGAGCTGAGCGAATGGAACGTGGTTCGCACAAAAGTTCCGGCTTATAATCTACATGTTTTAGAAGTTATCTTTTGCTTGTGTGATTCTTTTTTGCTTGTGTGATTCCCTTTTCCTTATTTGCTCCAACTTTTTTGTATCTAAGAAGGACGTGCACATAGAATTTGAAATATTATCATGAACGGCGTTCCATAGCACGGAATCACCTGTTTAAAGGAGGCGTCAGTTGTTCATAATTTTCACAAGAGTAAAAGACACTCTTTTTCGGACCCCCTCTCAGAACGTACCTTTGCAAGTGTAGAAAATAATGATTATCGGCAAAAAATGTTTTTATTACACTTTTAACATGACATGCGGTCTTTTACACCCCCACGACGTACAAGTTTTGTACGCTTACGAAAAGGATCAAACAATGGAGGATCGGTAAGTTGTACGATGTTAGGAGACTTGTGACAAGTCTTTTTTGTAGCTTGAAGGCTAGATTACTAATTTAAGCTTCCTCTGCTATGTGTCTTCACTCCATATACATTATTAAAGTGCATAACCAGCACACTTAACTTTGAAATATGTAAATGTCTGCCTCAAGACGCATTAAAAGTCTATAATGCTACAAAATAAAGAAAACTGAACATGCGTGTAACATCCATAAAATGAAAAACTGTCCGTAGGTAAAGTACCATGTGTTTCAGACATGCAAAATCTCATCGGCAAATTTCATATGGAGAGGTCAAAGGCAATAAAAAAGAACCTCAGAGCATCAAATGTAGGACTTGTCAACATGAGCCTTAACATCGTTAAGTGTACCAGAATATGTTCGAAGAAATATAAAACCTCTACACCTTATGCATTAATCCCAAACATTTTTCATCAACTTTTACGGACTCTTTATGTAGGGTACAATCAGAAGATTTTACTCTCTCTGTTGAAATGAAATCTCTGCTTGTTATTTTCGATGAAACCATTCACACCCCTATCTGACTGTACTCCTCACAGACTTTGAACACTAGTCTAATTTTAAATCACAAACCTTTTCACTAACTCTTTTGTTTTGCTTCAAAATTGGTAGAAGCCAGTCGCAAAACTCCTTCTTTCTAAACAAATCAGCCCCAACCAAGGTCACTCTTAAGAGTTATACAAAAACACTGTGGACGACAGTGGCGTAGCTAGACTTTTCGAAGTGGGGGCACGGGGGTGTTGCACAACCCTCCGCAGGAAGGGCACACCAACATGAAGAGCTGGAGATAAAAACAAAGTCAACAAGTCAAGTAGCATTTACTCTCATTCACTCCTTACGTGTACTTTAGGTGAGCTATATAGTTTGTTAATGATCTGCATTGCCAGGGTCTGTCACTTTTACCTCAGATGTATATATTTTTCATGGTGAAGGGGAAAAGGGGTGATTTTGCAATCTGTTTAGTGCGCATTCAAGGCCATTAAGATAACCATTGTTTTACCGACAATTTTGTAAATATTCCAGAGCTTGCGGAGCTCCATTCCCTTGGTCCCCTAACATAGCGTTGCCGTTAAACCCCATCAGAGGACCGGGGCAAGCCCTATAGACTCCGTCCTTTTTGTGGAAACGCCGCTTAACACCGTAGAGCCCTCGGCATCTACCCCACTTCCAAACACGTTCCGTCGGCCCAGAGCCAGTCAAGGCCCCAGGCCTTCGCTAATCGCTGATTTGGGGTGTTGCCCCTCCATCTGGGAATCGTATTGTAGTAAGCCTAGAGTGGCGTAACATTTCTAAAACCCCGTGTAAACTTTACCATCCTTCTTCCTCCCCACCCACGAGACAAGCCCCCTGCAGCCATCAAAAAGCACTGCCGTTAGTTACTCGGCGAATATCTGAAACAGGTTTCCAACCACTGTTTAACATTTTCCGTTGGGGAACTCCTTTGAATTAGTGGCGCGCTACCTAAAGTGGTCTTGCTCTGACGTACTGGTTGGGTCATTATACAGTATATATATATATATATATATATATATATATATATATATATATATTATATATATATATATATATATATATATATATATATATATATATATATATAGTAGGTCGAAGTTATATATATATATAATGTGTGCGTGTGTGTGTGTGAATGTGTAAAAGTATACAAGTAAGTGATCGACCTCCTACACGACTTTTTTGCCTTTCATGCACACAAAGATGACGTCAGGTGCACAAATCTCTATTATTTAAATCACTATGCGTGTGGCACTATTACTTAGATCTTTTTGATACTTGACGGAGAAGCAAATTTTAACTTTTAATTTCATCCAAATGCCACTGTAGAAGAGACATGACTGCCCTGCAATAGATTTCCCGATAATCAACGTCCTACTTTTAAAACCAACGGTAAGTCGCATTTTGATTGGCTAGTCTTTACATGGCGTTTGCCAAGGTTGATAGTGACGTGCTTTCATGTAAATGTTTTAGCCCTGAACTAATTTCACATTTACTTGCCCATATATTATCAAAGGTTGCTTAACTTTTCATCAATTATACTAGGCGTGAAAATGCGTAAAACTAGGTCGAATCCTTTTTTGTTGTATTGTTTATTTCCTCCCTTCTGTCTTCAAAAAATAAAGATTAAAGTTTGAAAAAAGGAGTATTTTTGTTAGAAAGGGAGATTGGTTAAAGGAAATTGGGAAACATATAAAGAGGTCTTATACATGCAAAGGCCCTACTATCTCGTCCAAAACGTTTTTAGGACTGTGACCATATCTCTTAACACAATTGGTGACTGCACTTTGATTTGACTTTAATTCAAACAATAACTTTGCTCTGGTTGATCAGTGATAACCTGTGAGGTTGCGTTCCCAATTGCTCACACACAGTATTGTAGGGATATGGCCTTGGGCAATTTTAACCCAGTGCCAGTTTCTGTGGCCGCGGCTGTGTCTGGGAAGAGTAGTAGCAGGTCATTCTGTTCAAAACGGAGAAGGGGCTAGAACTAATAAACTAATGAAAGGAAAGTTTTTACTGTCTGGGATCAGATTGTAGGGCTTTTGACTTTCAAGTTTTCCCTGTTGACTTTTTCCTCTTATAAATTTTCAGCACAAATGTTTAATTTTTATACACAATTTGCGATATATGTTTGGTATTAAGTTATTGAGAAACTTTTTGAATTATTCAAATGAAGCGAGGTGAGAGGCACCCGACGTAGCAAATATTTGATGATTGAGGTGAGGAGGCAATTAGGAGAAGATCCTTAACAAAAAAGTCCCAAAAGACCACTACCACCTTTGCCATTATCTTTATCCCTCTTCCTACTTCTGTCCCTACCACTACTCCACCCCCATCGCAACCCCTGTCTATAATCTACTCACAGTTCAGTACAAGCCGTGTTAAAAATCATCACGTTACTTTACCACTCAACTTTAAAGGTTGTCTAAGCTTACCCCAAATAGCAACTATTCTCCCTACTGAGTTAATTAACTTATAGTTCCTTGTCCAATTTTAACCAAGCCCCCTGTCTAGTGCACCTCTAAGACAGAGCCTGCACAGTATCCTGCACTGAGTTTAAATTGCTTGAGGCAATATTGTCAAGCACAGTGTGTGTGACCATTTATTAGGAACACAACAGACTGTACAAGTCATTGTTGACCAACCAAAGTGAAACTGTATTGTTTGAATGAATATCAATCAAAGTGCACTTATCAACTGTATTTAGAACTCTGGGGATATTCCTAAATATGTTTGGGCAGAGAATTGCTAGCAACTCCTTGGTTTTGAGGATTCCACATCCCCTTTAAGAAAATTAGCTTTGAATGAATCATGAAGGTATGCTGGACGTCTTTGAAATTACATGTATCCTCCTTCAGCTACACGTTCTCCATGGGTTGAGGCGGTCATACGGGCATTTGGGTCAAAGTGGAGTCGCCGATGAAAATCGTTTCGATTATGTTTGCTATGTATACGCGTATACTTGTTATCAAGGGCTTGTTTGACATTACCTATTGAGACGTCACGGCCGCCCTTGCCTATTATAAAGATATGGGAACATACTGCCATAAGAGTGAAAGATCTGTTGAAGTGAGTTTAATATTTTTGCATTCTTGAAATATTTCAGGATTAGGAAAGAGAAGTAACATGCAAGGTAATTACGAAGAGCATTGACGAAATATCACATAGGTCTTGACACACTTTTTTCTTTGAGTCGGGGAGGCCACATACTGTAAAATGAATTACATGAGCACACTATTGAAACAAAAAAGACTCCCAAATTGCGCCTGTTCACTACGTCGGACACCATGACAACTACATATCGATACTGACCAAGAAGGAGAGGCTTACGTACAGTTGAATGAATGAACGAACGAAAGAACGAACGAACGAACGAACGAACGAATGAATGAATGAATGAATGAATGAATGAATGAATGAATGAATGAATGAATGAATGAATGAATGAATGAATGAATGAATGAATGAGTAAAAGAGTGAGTGAGTGAAAGAAGGAATGACTGAATGAATGACCGACAGGTCATCTTATAGTATAAAGCGCGCCGGAACATATATGGTGTTCAAATTAACACTTCATGTATTTTTCTAAAACTCAACGGAAATGTATTTTCATTTCTTTGATTATTAATTTTATATGACACTTAATGTGCAATAATTTAGAGGAAATATGGCCACAAGTTGAGACGCAGTCCAAGTTGTCGAAAATTTGTATCAAGCAATGGTATAAGTGCTCGCTCCCGGCAATCACCTTAAAATCAAGTTTTTGATATGATAGAGGGGTGCTCATTATAAGCATTCTGGTGAAATTTTCAACACAAAGGGAACTTGAAGCAAACACATATGACATCATAGCCTCACTTTCATGAGCAGTGTTTTGTTTTTATTTACACTTTACAATCAACTCCTATTAACATCAAGGTCAACACAGTAGACTGAAAAAACAAAGGAAGCAAAGCATGTCTCATCAATGTGAGGAAGTGATATAACCCCTGCTTGCCTCAAGCCAACTTTGGGTCACAATAGTAACTTCATTTGCTGATATCTCGAGTACTACATGTGTGATTTGAATGACAGTTTCACCAAATTGCGTATAGATTTAGTCCCTCTTTCATATATGAAAATTAATTTCTTGCTTAAACCCTTCATTTGACGTCATAGGGAAAGATTTTAGTGTGGCAACCTATTCCAATGGTAGCTTTCTTGCGTAAGAAATCGCTGCTACACTACAAAACAATACCGTAAATAGTAAAGATGTCTTAAGAATCCTTTGCACTTTCTGACCTTTGTATCAACCCAGATCCAACCGAGAGAGAAACAATTATCCCGGTGAAAGTATCGTCCTGTTATATCCTACCAATTTCATTTCACGGTGTCAATGAGACGTGAAGATATCTTTTACTATAAGTTTAACTTAAAGTGTCGATTAGAACACGCCGTCTGGACTGGTGGCACTGAATACTTGAGTTTGCTTGATTCCATGTGACACAAAAGGAAACTTTCCATCCCAGGCTGTCAGGTATCTTCTTATTCCGGTTGAGTACGAGATTAGAAAGGCTGTAGCTTTATGTGTATTATGTACTCCCTAAGCTATCAAACACACACAGTTGGAACTCTAGTTTAGCAAATGAATCTTTAAAATTAAATGCCAAAAGGTCGCGGGCATGGAACGTCTCACATCTAATAGACTAAATTCGATTTTATTGAAAGAAACGGTTACAAGGATTCACGGACAATTTTCTACCGTAGTTTCTCATTAGATCGATGACGTCTTTAAAGATACTAGAAATTCAGTTTCATTTAACACGATTTGCAAACAGTATTCAATTTTATGAAAAAAAAAACCCTCCATGATTTAAAATAGAATGAGTATTAAAATGAGTGTTTCTAAGCGAAATAAGGATCTATGGTCAGTTAGGGGAGTTTGGAATGTGTAATTGATATGAGGTGTTGAGGCTTACCTCAAATAGTTGGATAGCACTGACACAAAAACGATTGGGTCATGAGGGAACTTATTGCAAATTTGGGGTCAATTATGACCCAAACTGAGTCAAATTAACGCAAACGTGGGTCAAGTTGACACGCGTTTTTTTTTACTCAAAGTATTACTGAGTTTCGTGGTGACCCTTTGGGATCAATTTGACCCAATGTTTTTGAGTGTAAAATGCAGAATAAAGGGCATAAAAGCAGACAGCCTAACCTTATTTCAACAGACCAACTGATTCTGTCAACTGTCCTACTGTTTCCGTTACACATATTTACATTGGTGTTTCACAACACAAGTACTGCATAGGTCTATCACAGATAAGCCCATGGAGAGGACGAAATATTTCGTTAAAGCTCAATGCTACGAAAAAATGAACGGTAACCCCGTGGGATGGAAGCCAACAAAGTAGCTAAGCAGGCCGCAGGGACACGTTACAGTCACCCTGCGTAACTTTAACAAGTCATTGGAGAAAAATTTTTCAAACGATTTTAATAATCACCTCAGGGATGGCTATAGAGGAAGGCACGCGGACCTCCCCCTCCCGCTTCGGAAATTTTGATAATGCTGCAGACTGTCGATGCTGCACAGACCTCGATATATAGGTATGCACCGATATGTGTCTCTAGAGCCTCTTTCTTCTGAGAAATCTTGGATCCGAGTATGTCATTGCTCCTGTCTGCTCCATGCATGGTTTATGTAACATTTCTATTAGCGTAGCCAGAGGGGGGCCACGGGGCCATGCCCCCCCCAATCGAATTCTGATTTTTTTAAGAATTAAAAAGATTGGTCGGCTCTCCAGAACTCAGTGACGTGCCTGAAATGATGGTATGTCGGGATATACAAGAAACCTATAATGTAACCTAGAACCGTCAAGTTATGCATGTTATGGTAACTAAAATAGGAAATCAGGAAACCAGGGATGGGTCTGGTTTAAATGGTATAGAGTGACCTTACTTGTGGTAGGCCATAGCTGGTATGCTATTGCTAGACGCGTTTCGACCGTGGAAGATAAGTACCAGGTCTCATCAATAGCGGTAGGGTACAGTCGGCGATAGAATGCCAACGAACTGTCATGTAGAAATTTGGTGAACAATCGTGAAATTTGAATTCTCGTATTTTTCGATAAGCTGGTGCATAGCTAGCAATAGAGGAAAACAAATCGGTTGTATGATAACAACAAGACCCCCTTCCCAAAGCAGTACTTTACTTGATGGAATGATTTAATTTAAGAGTGTTACGATTCAAAGCTTCTTTTCGGGTACTGTATATCGAGTTTGTGCCACTAGCGGTTGGAAATATCACGAGTGAATGGATATTTACGTAGCGCAAAACTGTGCCTATGAATGGTTTACAAAGGATAAAATTGCGGTGAAAGAAGCAACGATGTAACTGGATGAAAAATTATTTGCAAAATAAAGTAGAGCTAATTTTTTGTAGGTATGGAAAGTTTCCTGAATTTACAGAAGGATATGTCTCTGTTTTACGAAGTTTCTCGAGTGCAGATAATAAACCTTGATAGGTTATCTCCCTGGTAAAGTGAAAAACATTCTTTTGGGGTGTTTATATTAGCTTTGATAATAGAAATGTCCCATTGGTATGACCTAGAGAGGCGAAAAATACTCATGATGTGAGTTTCTTCAGATAAAAAAAGCACACCTCCGATACGACTAATGTTCGGATGAAAATAGAAAACACCGTTAGCCAGTGTAGTTCTATTCGGAAGAAATTTGGTAAAGTTCATGTGACACTTAAAATGAAATTGTTACAAACGCATAGTGTGACCAGTGTTCCGATGGGTTGGAAGCGTCGTGCGCGTAAGCACTTACAATTCTGTGATGTAAAAAGGTAAAAACTTTAGCAATAGCACAATCGCTATACCTTACTACTACGTATAGTCAACCAACTACCTAAAACCAGACCCTACACTGGTTTCCTGAAAATTTACTCCTATAAATCATGAGATATAGATTGACTATTTCTATATCAAATTATTTTATCCCGAAATATCACTGCTTTGGTCACGTCACTGAGTTCTGGAGAGCCAACAGTTTCTTCTTATTATGCCAGTGCTCAACCCATAGCTTCATTAATATTCTGAAGCCGAAACTATTGGCCATGTTCAGTTAATGACTTTCGGTAATTTGTTTGACATTTTCTTATGACTGAGTTACACCAGCACCCCAGGAAAAATCTGTATAGGCTAGTGCCTACCCCTCGAGAAAGGCCTGACTACACAACTACACCAATGTACTGACAACCTTTGATTTGCTTAGCATAATTTTTCTTATGACAGTTTAGGGCCGAATCCAGGGTGCGTACGCCTATTCTTTGCAGAACATTTTTTTCGTAATGGAACAAAAATGACTTCAAATGATGCCAAATATTGCACCAAATTGCATCTGAGGGTACTTAAATATTCAAACATTTCTCAAAGGGGAGGCGGGCACACCCTCCCCTTTGACCACAAGCCAGTGAGCCACAACTGAAAAAAAGGCCGTGGTCGTCTCGACTTGAACCAATTGGTTGGAAACTGGGACGTTAAACCTCATCTAACCTAATCTAACCTTTGACCAGGCGGGTAGGTCCTGCGGTTGGCCACCCCCAGTCAAAAATTCTGGCTACGCCAGTACGTTTCCGAGTACGTTTTGGACCAAAAGGGTGACTGCATTTTTCAACATCCACATTTTTTCAGAGATTTAAATTACCATGGAACTATAGGCACAAACCGAACATCGATAAACGGGGGAGTCACTCCTGCTAGGTACAGTATATACGAATGCCACGAACTCGACTATGATTTGGGTAAAATAGCATGAAAGCTACCCGGGTTGAGTAATTAGCTTAACCCAACACAGGTAGTTTTTTTTGTATCCGGGGATGCTTGCAACAAACCAGGGAAAGTTTAGTTGAAATGAAAGGAAACCCACGCTTTTCGATCCATACGCAGTATCATATTTATTAAACCGTATTCCCTCATTTGTGAAAAAAGAAATATTTTTGAATTAAGTTTATCCTAAATAGTGTGAAATATAAGTATAATATCACCAGTGGCGGCACCAGGGGGGCGTGGGGGGATTTGCCAAAGTCAGATTCTTTGCCCCACAGATGCCCCCACTCAGCTGCTGAAGTATACTGGTCTGGCGGGAGGATAGCCTAATATATTAAAATTATTTGGAATCTTTGCATTGGACGATGTATTATGAAGCAAAATACACCTATCCTGAAAATTAATTTTTCACCCAGAGATATGCTAAAACCTCAAAGCTTCCGGGGGCTTTGCCCCTGGACCCACCAGGGGACATAAGGCGGGCCCCTGGACCCCTTTAAAGCTCGCCCTTCGGGCGAAAATTTTTGCCCCCAACATTTTCTTTTGCCCTCCATTTGCCCCCCTTTTTTAAAATCCTGCTGCCGCCACTGAATATCACAAGATCTTGCCATAGGAATATGACGTCAAAGTAAAAGAAGAAGAATAAGATGAGGAAGTCACGAGACTCAGTAGTGCTGACAGTGTGGTCCATGCGTAATTACTGCCTCCTGAAGTATCATTGGGTTAAGTTGACATGACGTCACAACATTTTCCCTGACCCATTACACCTGACGTCATGTTTTTTGAAGTTGGGAGCACACGTGGAGATCTTTTATATGTCACGCGTTCAAACTCTAATCGTTAAGTCGATATTTTGTGTACGCAGTCGTGGGCCCTGTCCGTCTTCGATTAATAACACCCTTTGAATACGTCAGCCTTATACATCTGCGCCTCTTCCCCCAACATGGCGGCCTTCTTTTGTTGCCATTAAAATCATAACGAAGTTGAAATGATTCTAATAGCTCCCTAACTTGTTCACGTAACAGCTACACTTATTTCAAACCTTTTTGGCGCTGTACCGACTGTTTAACTAAAAGGTGGTTATGTTTATGCAGAAGAAACACAATTCAAAGGTGTTTGGAACAAACGATTTGTGCGCACTTTTGGTGAGCACGTTGGGTGAACTTCGAGGGAGCTACTAAGGTATTATTTTATCGCACCTAAAGTTTTCACAGCAGTGAAAATTTGTTTATTTTGGATGACCTAATTTTCTTCTCAGTCCATCACGTCATGAATCAATTTCTTTTACTTTTAAACTTTACCTGTTTCTGGGTAGTTGAGCTATGATGACTCTCTAGACAGCATTATATTTCCCCGAATTGTGACGACACGTCGTGTTTGAAACGTTTGTATTTACATACTTCAATGTATCAACGCCCAGATGTGTGTAGCAGTAGTGGTCGCGGGATCTGTAACGAAAACAGGCGTTTAGTTAATTTACTTCGGTTAGCAAGTAATAAAATAAAATACAGTAAAATAACAAAGAAATATTTATAAGGGAATAATGAGTAATTTATACATGAGTTTATTTTTATTGGAAATTTTCCGTATAGATTATAGGACATTGTTACTTCACGTCACCACCGGCCAGTCCGGCCCTGGCTCAGCACGCATACTCCTTTTATTGCACGCTGTGAGAAGTTATGTGTTGCAAAGATTATACAGTAATAAACATATCTTTTTGAAAGGCTGAAAAAACGTTTAGTTTATACATATTGAAAGGGTTGAAAATTTTTTTGCATTTATTTTTTAAATGACTCCGATCAGCCTCACGGACAAGGCGCCAGGCTGAATAATTGAAATGAACGGAAGAATCTGATACTGCAAAACCGCATTAAATTCAAGGTATATGTACTGGACTCATAGACACACTTAAAGAGGAATTTTCATGATCCCAGACAGTTCCAATTCTCCCAACTATGCATCTTCTAGCTCCTCCCATAACTGTATGAAGCTCTTCCTTGTGCAGGAATAAACCTGTTTTATTGCTTAAGGCCATGTCCTGGTGAGCAAACAAGGCTATAAAATGTAGTAAAAGCACTCTTTCTGCCTTGTGTGGAATGTGAGCTACTCTGCATCTTTCAAACTTTGATGTCAATCAAAGAGCAGTCACCAACTGAGAATTTTGATATACCCACGCTAAAATATACTTTGGGGTAATGACTGTCTGTCTTTAAGGGAATTGCCACTCGGAACTCCCGTCATGGTGGAAGGGATTACAATGTCAGTTAAATATCCTGCGTAGGTGGACGTTTGGTTGCCGCAACATGGCCTACCATTGGTATTGGAAGTTAAAGCTTTGTCCGCTACGCAGGCTAGTGTAAGTTACAACAAATTGACCAATTGTGTTCAAATGTTCCTCTTCATGAACATATCTGGAAAGTTTTGCATTATGTGTTTCTCCACTTCGGATAGTCTATGTACTGGTGCAATACAGCAAGTGGTTTTCTACAGACAATGAATGTGGTAGAAAGTCTAAAATTGCAAAGAAAATGCATGTTACCGTGCAAAGGTTGTAAACTGAATCAATGGTGTAAGTTCTTCACTGAAGTACCTTTCTGTGATGAAATTAGAAATGTTCAGTGAAGTCTGTTTAACTTAAAATAGTGGAATGCGCAAATATTTGAAACATGAATTGCCCAAAACCATAGGCGGCTCTAAGAAATTTTGTTTGGGGGGGGGCAAACTCAAGTCCGTATTCAGGGAGGTTCGGAAGACCCCCCCGGCAATATTAATGGTCAGCTCCGGATAGTTCAATAGGAGTATGGTTATTATTATGTATTACGGCGATGCCCCATGTAGTTTTTAAGAGCTCTCCGAGAACCCAGCCATGAGCTGACTACTTTAAAAATAGAAATACAAACATATCAGCCGATCGCTACTCCATAGGGGGAGCAAGAGGCAGGTGAAATGGGCAAAGCGGCTTGATCCATTTGTATAAAATGAGCCCCATCCTTGAATATTTTGTTGTTTCTTTCATTGTGTCACAATATGTTTCAGCTTTGCCAAGAAGCCATAAAATGTTGGTTTCTGGATTGTTTTCTTAAACTAACGAAAATTTCGAGCACTGAAGACACTTGAAAACGATGAAATGATAGCACTTCTTTGAATCTCAGTACCGTTCCGAAACGAATTTTTTAAAGTGGGAGGGGAATTCCCCTAACTCAGAACGGCGTCTCACCCTATATACCAGGGGTGGGGAACCTCCGACCCGCGGGCCGTATGCGGCCCGCGAGATCATTTTATCCGGCCCGCGAGGCAATTCATAAATGTAAATTCAGAATCACTTGAAAGGTAATTGATAATAATCTTTTAGCCCACGGTGCCAATCCTTTTTTTTTTTTGCCTTTACCATTTTCCAAATAGTATACGTAAAACTGCTGTGAAACACTACCAGTTTATTACTAAAAACTAACATCCCCACCGTTTCATTAGACGAAAACCAGGTGCAGAATACTTGTACATTTGGTAACTTTGGTGGTATCGGAAGTTTTGAGAGGAAGGTTTAAGCAATGGACAGAAGTGCACCAACAGGTGTATAGGCCTATCTATTACATTGAGTACTTAACTCGGTGGGCACTGTATTTATCCCGGTAGATTGGGGGTGGGTAAGAACTGTCCATCCGAAGAGTGAATTATACGTTCAAAAGTGGAATAAAGTTGGTTTCAAGATACGCGTTTTTCAGGCTCACTTCGAGCGCATTTTTCGTATGTGCTCATTCATTATTATTACTACTAAGTGTTACAAGACGACCTGTCAGGAACACCGGATTGAATCCATCGACGAGCGAATGGAAAGTTCCAGAGAATTCAACTTCAACGCAGCCTTTCTAGAACTGTCTAGAAGTGAGAACTGTTTACGTTATGTCCCAATTATCGTTATTCAACTACTGTGTGTTCTAGAAGTTTCTATTAAGGAACGTTCTCGTAATTGCTGGACTGTGTACACTAGAAGTTTCTGTTAAATTCTGGAGAGTTCTCGAATAAAAGCCTAGCATATAAAAGGCAGTTCAACAACTCTTAAAGAGGAGAGACACCCTAATACTTCATCGAGAGATTTCAACGAGACCAGACTGTCACACTACTGAGATATCATAAGCCAGCCACTGACACTGAACACTTCTGATAAATTGCCTTACGCCGTTTCTACGCTGTGTATTGAGATTGTTATCGTCCATCATCGCTAGCCTTGTCGTTATTCGCTCGTGGAACCAGTTCCTACGCTACAGCACGCTGCAGGTCTACTACTGTACCATCGTCAACGTGCATGCACTACCAGCCCTTGGACCAGACCAGGCAAATATTAATTAAAGGATTGTGAGTAAGTCTAATTAATTATTGTAAATTTAAGTGAGATAAGGAGATTGTAAATAATCATTAAGTTGTTGAATTTTAATCTCGTTCTTCTGTGATCTTTCGCTGTTATTGGTTTGACTCGCGACCACAAGCCGTAACAGAATTGGTGGCCTAACATCCGGGAACGAAAAGTACTAGAAAATTCGAGAAATTCTGTTGTAAATTGTAAACAACTTCAAAATGCCATTCAACTTAGATAAATTCGTGGCTAGTCCCTCAGTCGAGGAACTAGATTCATTAAAGAAGTCTGAGATTGTAAAGGTCGCAAAACATTATGGCATTGAATTTCAGCCTTTAATGCGGAAAGACGAGATTAAAAGATATGTTCTAGAATATCTTGTGGATGAAAGTATCCTACCTAGTACAGTATTGGAAACAGCTATCACTGTGCCAACTGACAACACATTTGAACTGAAAAGGCTTGAAATGGAAATGAATAAGGAGATTAGATTAAAAGAAATGGAAAGAGAAAGGGAAAGAGAGGAAAGGGAAAGAGAGGAAAGAGAAAGGGAAAGAAAGGAAAGAGAAATGCAAATGCAAATGCAAAAGGAAAAAGAGGAAAGAGAAATGCAAATGCAAAAGGAAAAAGAGGAAAGAGAAATGCAAATGCAAAAGGAAAAAGAGGAAAGAGAAATGCAAATGCAAAGGGAAAAAGAGGCAAGAGAACATGAATTTAGGTTGAAGCAACTAGAGCTAGGGGTCATAAAAGCCTCAGACCCTAAAATAGGCTTGGATACTGGGGAATTCGATGTTTCTAAGCACGTAAAATTTGTCCCCAAATTTCAGGAGGATAATGTGGAGAAATTCTTTAATCATTTCGAAAAGCTGGGTGAGCAGCTAAAGTGGCCCAGAGATAAATGGTCCATACTCATCCAGAGTAATTTCACAGGCAAGGCTCAAGAAGTGTATTCCGCTCTGTCAATAGAGGACAGCATGGATTATGATAAGGTTAAAAAGGCCATACTACAAGCCTATGAATTGGTGCCTGAAGCTTATCGCCAAAAATTTAGAAAGTATCGTAAGGCGGATACACAAACATAGTAGAGTTTGCTTATCAAAAAGAAAGGCATTTCGATAGATGGTGTGCTTCCAAAAAGGTCTCCACATTTGACACTTTAAGACAACTGATGCTGGTCGAGGAATTCAAACGGTGTGTGAATGATGACATTAAGACTCACCTTGAGGAAAATAAGGCTGACAACTTAAAGGAAGTGACAAATTTGGCTGATCAGTATGCACTTACCCATAAGTTTGGTAAAGTGGGTCAGACTCAAAACAAGGGGCAGTTTAGTAAGCCAAATAAGAAATATGGCAATAGTAGTGGCACAACAGGTAACAGTGGATCTCAGTCTGGTTCTATCTCTCCAACAAATTCTGGTAAAAAACAACCAGAGTCAAGTCGTCAAAAGAACGACCAGGCCAGCTCAAACAAAGCTGCCTTTAAAGACATAAGTTGTGGTTTCTGTCACAAAAAGGGCCACACAATGGCAAATTGCTTCAAATTGGCAAAATTAAAGGAGACTGAAACAGCTTCTAATGCCTTAGCCAATGTAGAGAACTCTTCTGAGGTAGTCGTGACTTTACGGCCTAATTCTAAAGACCAAATTAAGGAAGAATACCTTCCATTCGTGTCTGAGGGGTTTATTTCCCTAGATGGGAATTCAGCTCATCCACCCGTAAAAATTAAAATTTTGCGTGACACAGGCGCAACTCAGTCGTTGCTTCTTGATGGAGTTTTGCCATTATCGGACTCTACTTCCACAGGGGCAAATGTACTAATTCAGGGGGTTGAGTGTGGATTTATTTCTGTCCCTCTTCACAAAATTAATTTGAAGTCAGACTTAGTTTCTGGGTCGGTCATAGTAGGGGTCAGACCTACTCTACCTGTAAAGGGGGTATCTCTGTTGCTAGGCAATGACCTAGCTGGTGGAAAGGTAGTAGCCAATGCAATTTTGACAGATAAGCCATGTGATTATAACAACACAGAGCAATTAGAAAAGGAATTTCCAAATTTATTCCCTGCCTGTGCTGTCACTAGAGCTATGTCACAAAAGCTCGCTATGGATGATAATCTTAAACATCCAACCTCCAAAAAAGAGGATACAGTTCCCAAAAGTGGAACAAGTAGGGAATCATGTAAGGATGATAATCTTGAACATCCACTCTCTAAAAATGAGGGTATGATTTCTGAAAATAAGGATGATAAACTTTATCATCCGCCCTCTAAAATTGAGGAATTAGTTCCTAAAAATGGAACAACACTCCCAAAGGAGGAGTCAGAATCTGGAAAAGATTCCAGTAAAAATATTCATGAAAGTGAAGATTCTTGGTATGATCTCAGCCAATCTTTTATGACTAATCTTAATGATAGTCAGGATTGTGAGTCTCCTGGCCCCACACATAGTGAGGGGGTAGAACAGGAAAAATCAAAAATGTCTGACACACTCCACAGAGACCAGTTGTCAGTCCAACAACAACATGATGAAGAGCTTCAGCCATTAATAGCTGGTGCACTCACTGAGGATGAATCGAAAGACGTCCCAGTCTGCTTTTATTTGAAAAACAATATTTTGATGCGTAAATGGCGACCACCTGATGCACTATTAGATGAAGAGTGGAGAATTTACCATCAAATTGTGGTACCTAGGACCTATAGAAGGGAAATACTGAGTATTGCTCATGAAATGCCATTTGCAGGGCACCTAGGAGTCAATAAGACTTACCACAGAATTCTAAATCACTTTCATTGGCCAAAACTTAAAAGTGATGTGGCCAAATTTTGTAAGACCTGTCACTCATGTCAAATGGTTGGGAAGCCGAATCAGAATATTCCGGCTGCACCCTTAAAGCCAATTCCTGCTTTTGAAGAGCCGTTTAGTAGAGTCATCATTGATTGTGTAGGTCCCCTACCTAAGAGTAGGGCAGGACATCAGTATATATTAACCATTATGTGCGCTTCTACAAGGTTTCCAGAGGCAATACCTCTGAGGAATATTAAGGCTCGGACAGTCTTACAAGCTTTACTAAAATTTTTCACATTGTTTGGGTTGCCAAAAGAGATCCAATCAGATCAAGGGTCTAATTTCATGTCAACTGTATTCCAACAGATGTTATATGAGTTAGGCATAGACCAAATTAAGTCTTCGGCTTATCATCCTGAAAGCCAAGGGGCTTTAGAAAGGTTTCACCAAACATTGAAGAATATGTTAAAGACATATTGTCATGATAATGAGAGAGATTGGGATGAAGGCATTCCATTTGTAATGTTTGCTGCCAGGGAATCTATACAAGAGTCACTTGGGTTCAGTCCATTTGAACTTGTCTTTGGACACACAGTTCGTGGACCATTGAAATTATTAAAGGAGAAGTGGTTATCAGATCCAGGTGAAGACATACATCTACTTGATTATGTATCCCGCTTTAAAGATCGTCTTCATGGAGCATGTGAACTTGCTCAGGAAAATCTGAGGCACTCTCAGAAGAAAATGAAAGCGTGGTATGACAAGACCACTGTGAAAAGAGAGTTTAAACCTGGTGATAAGGTGCTAGTGTTTTTACCTGTTTCTGGTCAGCCACTTCAAGCTCGCTTTCAAGGACCTTATGTCATTGAGAGAAAGGTCAGTGACACAGATTACGTCATTTTGACACCTGACAAGCGTAAATCTAAAAGAGTATGTCATATTAATATGATGAAGAGATATTATGAAAGAGAAGATTGTGACATTTCTAAGGATGAAAGTATACATGATGTAAATAGCAACACTAATGATACAGGTGATCAAGTGTGTGTTATCAATGCTGATCATGAACTCAGTAATGATGAGATCAAGGCTAATAATGTTCCTGACATGTGTATTAAGTTACAAAATTCTGATGTGTTGAAAAATCTTGACCAGAAATTAAGTCATCTGGATCACAAAGAAAAGTCAGAAATGAAATCGTTAATCTATGAATATGCATGCTTGTTCTCAGATGATCCTACTAGGACAAATTTGATTGAACATTATGTTGATGTGGGGGATGCTACACCAATCAAGCAGCATCCTTACCGAGTTAACCCTCGAAAACGACAACATCTCAGGGATGAAGTTCGGTATATGTTAGACCATGACATTATAGAACCTAGTAATAGTGAATGGTCTTCCCCTTGTATATTGGTCCCCAAGCCAGACGGTGGGTACAGATTTTGTACTGATTACCGAAAGGTGAATGCGGTCACAAGAACGGATTCCTATCCGATACCCCGTATCGATGATTGTATTGATAGGATTGGGAAAGCTACGTATGTATCAAAGTTTGACTTACTAAAGGGGTACTGGGAGATACCACTCACTGAGAGGGCTCGGAAAATCTCGGCATTCGTAACGCCGGATGGGTTATTTCAGTATAAGGTTATGCCCTTTGGTATGAAAAACTCACAGATGACCTTTAAATGCTTAGTAAATAACCTTACGTCAGACTTAGAAAATTGTGAAGTATATGTTGATGACCTTATTGTGTACAGCAACTCATGGGATGAACATGTACAACATGTTAAGGCATTATTTGACAAGCTTGCCAAAGCTAATTTGACTGTCAATTTGGTCAAAAGTGAGATTGCTTGTGCCCAGGTGATATACTTAGGGCATGTGGTTGGTCAGGGTAAAGTTAGACCAATTAAGGCTAAAGTTGAGGGCATTGACAAATTCCCTGCCCCAACTGATAAAAGGCAGCTCATGCGCTTCCTAGGTATGGCTGGTTACTACAGACGTTTTTGTCCGAATTTCTCTGACATTGCTGCACCACTGACAAAGTTGTTAAAGAAAAATGAAAAGTTTGATTGGACAGATAATTGCCGAGCAGCATTTGAATTATTGAAAAAGGCACTAATGAGTTCACCAGTGTTGATTGCTCCAGATTTTGAGAAGCAATTTAAGTTGGCAGTAGATGCCAGTGACAATGGCATAGGAGCAGTTTTGCTTCAAGCTGATGAGCATGGTGTTGATCACCCTGTTTGTTATTATTCTAAGAAATTTGACAAACACCAGAAAAATTATTCAACAATTGAAAAAGAGACATTAGCTTTGATACTTGGTCTTCAACACTTTGATGTTTATTTGGGAACTACTAGTTTCCCTATCACTGTATACACTGATCATAACCCTTTGACATTTTTATCTAAGATGAAGAATAAGAATCAAAGATTGATGAGGTGGAGTTTATTTCTGCAATCGTATAATGTAGATATTAAGCACATTAAAGGGAAAGACAATGTTATACCAGACTCTTTGTCAAGAATTTGATCTGATGCAGTATGTCGAAAATCTCACTGTAAGTCTTGAAATTTTGTGTTAACTATGGCACAATGTGTATTGATGATGTTACTACATTCATGTATCATCACCTAGCAAGACAAGTTGTATGTTATGATTATACCTTCCATTGAATATTGGACTACATAATATACATACTGTAGTTATTACTGTAAAGTTATACATTGTAAATATTGTAACTTAAGTTTTGTCCGAGACGTCCAAAACTTTTTCAAGGGGGGGAGTGTTACAAGACGACCTGTCAGGAACACCGGATTGAATCCATCGACGAGCGAATGGAAAGTTCCAGAGAATTCAACTTCAACGCAGCCTTTCTAGAACTGTCTAGAAGTGAGAACTGTTTACGTTATGTCCCAATTATCGTTATTCAACTACTGTGTGTTCTAGAAGTTTCTATTAAGGAACGTTCTCGTAATTGCTGGACTGTGTACACTAGAAGTTTCTGTTAAATTCTGGAGAGTTCTCGAATAAAAGCCTAGCATATAAAAGGCAGTTCAACAACTCTTAAAGAGGAGAGACACCCTAATACTTCATCGAGAGATTTCAACGAGACCAGACTGTCACACTACTGAGATATCATAAGCCAGCCACTGACACTGAACACTTCTGATAAATTGCCTTACGCCGTTTCTACGCTGTGTATTGAGATTGTTATCGTCCATCATCGCTAGCCTTGTCGTTATTCGCTCGTGGAACCAGTTCCTACGCTACAGCACGCTGCAGGTCTACTACTGTACCATCGTCAACGTGCATGCACTACCAGCCCTTGGACCAGACCAGGCAAATATTAATTAAAGGATTGTGAGTAAGTCTAATTAATTATTGTAAATTTAAGTGAGATAAGGAGATTGTAAATAATCATTAAGTTGTTGAATTTTAATCTCGTTCTTCTGTGATCTTTCGCTGTTATTGGTTTGACTCGCGACCACAAGCCGTAACATAAGTCAAATGGTCATATTGTGATACTTCTGGTCTGCTTAGCCTTTGGGATTCATATCATTTAAAGATAGTGGATGAACATTCTATTGCCTAAAAATTTGTATTAACTGCAGAACCCCTAGGGGCTTCGGCAGACCATGGCCTGTTAAGGGCCCCTTGGCCTGCGCCCCATGGGAAAACTTGTAGCGAACTCACTTCCTCACTTCCGCAGCCCGCGAGGGGCTTATGACTATCAAACCGGCCCGCCACAGGGAAAAGGTTCCCCACCCTTGCAAGTATATACAAATAGCTAGGCCAAAAAGTCCCACTACACTGAGCTTAGATTGACTGTTTGGTGTTGTGCCTATTTTTAAATCAACTGAAACGGTATACTTTAGCACAGAGGTGGAGAACCTTTTGCTTATAACATGCCATTTGACAGTCATAAGACCACTTGTGGGCCAACGGCGCTGTCAATTTGGACAAGGGAAGGGAAATCTCTCTTTCTGTGGGAAACACAGTAGGTTTAGGCTACATGCACGTTACAACTTTTTGTAGACAGATGACTATGCTAATCTGGCCAGGTGACACCCGGGCAAAACTGCTTTTAGTCGTGAATGATAATCAACACGGCTAATGGGTTGTGTATCTAATGACCTCGAAAGCTCTGAAGTGTCTGCAAAATTATGGGCATTTAACTCCAGCATTACCGTTACCCTCTGTAAATGATATTATGATGCCTAAGCTAATCAGATTACAAATATCACAGCATGATCATTTGTTTTGGTTACCTTAGCTCGCACTAATGGCAGGTCCATTTGTGATGTCTAAAGTACATATAGTAGCAAACAAGCAACTAAGAAAACGCGCGCGAAGCGCGCGGAAAAAATATCGTTTTGAAAGCACTTTGTTAGTGTTTAACCTTCGCATTGCATTGGAAAGTTATTCACTTCTTTAATTTTAAACCGAGTCAAGGAAAAGGGAGGGCCTAACCAATCTCGAATTACATGTTTTATTTATTTATTATTTTTTGGGAAAATTGAAGACCATGCTTTGCAAACTTTTGGGGGGCAAGTGCCCCCCGTACCCCCTATGGCGAGCCGCTAATGCCCAAAAACAGATCATTTGTTAAGATAATAATAGTAGTCTTTAAAAGAAGAAGCCTAGACCAGGGGAGGGACGCCGAATGAATTTTTTAGAACAGAAAATTATAACGTATCTCGCCCCCTTCCTCATTGAAAAATATCCTACGGCCTAATAAATATTTCGCCATTTCGGCACCTCGTCTGGCTACGGGCCTGCGCAAGTAAGGTGGGTAGAGGGCACTATTTGTCTATGGTTTCCACGTGATATGACTTGACCTTATACAAATTTGCTTGTAACTAATACCAAGCATGAGTCATTCAAATCGATGACACACTGTTTGTGTAGGACAGTAGTATACTTATCACAAGCCAGGAGTGGATCTAGGCATAACCTGCCGGGGAACCACCCCCATTGGACCCCATTTGTACCGTAGACACTATATTTTGGTATGTGGTCATACTTGCTGACGGACCCTTTCGCCCCTCTCTCAAGAAATCCTGAATCCGCCACCTCGCTACTGCAAATATGGAGTCCGAGATACCATAATTAAAATGCTATTGCACTTACGTTGGTTGGGTTCGTAGATAAGCAGATTTCCTTGGAGTCTGGGATTTTAATGAAATCGTTTTTATTTTCTATAAGTGATCCATTAAGAAATCAAATGAAAATGTGGATTTCCAGAGAGTACACTCTTAAAACGTCCGGATAAAATTTGACCTCAATCCAGATCGGAGGGGCACCTACCTAAATTCGGGTCATTTGCAATAATCAAATCCGCATAAAAATGATCCAATACGGATCATTTTTATCCATATCTGATTATATTATTGATCCGAATTTGAGTAGGTGCCCCTCCGACCCGGACTGGGATCAATTTTTATCCGGACTTTTTTTAGAGTGTACCTTTCATTTTGGTACGATCAAAGTACGAAGAGTGGACGCAGCTTTTTATTTCGAATTATTGCTATTACTGCCATTCAGTAACAGCTTCATGCTACCTACCAAAGACGTGACCAGCTTTAAAGGAGACAACTGCGTAGGCTAACGCAAACCATGAGTGCTGCAAGCCCCGAAAATTCGTTCGTACTCCTACCATTCGTGAAAATTTACAAGCAGATTAGACCATGGAGTTACTACCTCGGAGGTAGTAACGCCATGATAGACCATGCATACTACCACGGAAGTACGTACCTCGGAGGTAGTACTTCCATGATCTTATTCTGCAATAGCTCCCCAGTTAATTGTATATAGCCTGCGTAGCGGTTCTGTTTGGCTTCAGCGACAACTTGAAGGGCTGAACGGAAAAGCTATTTCCGATCCACGGGCTGATTAGACTGAAGGTTATGACTTGCGTCTCCCTTTGAGGCCTCCAGTTCATTATGTGACATGTCTTCATATTATATTAACAAGGATGGAGAATTCGAAACATGTTAAAAACCATGTTTATATTTTCAAATGGATTCCATCTCAAGATTACAGAAGCCAGGTCACATCTAAAAAAAAAATAGAAAAAAAAAAGGCCGGAGATGAACTTGATGATGCCTTGAGGTGATTAAATTTCGAGTTATCCTTTCGATCCAAGGTCAAGATGACCAGCCAGGGAGGATGCCCTATCCTCTTTATTTATTTAGATATCCGAGAAACGACGTGGTTGATCGAACTGTTGAAATATCTCTCTTGGAGAAACTAGACACCGGTTTAGGAGCGATTCTTGTCTTTGAATTTCATAAATTCTTTTGTTGCATCTTGTAACCTAGCACGTACTAGAGAATGCCAATGGACATGAGATTTGACCTCAGAGAAGGTCAATTAACAGCCTTCTCGTGATGAAGGGGTGCTTATAATTATTTAAGTGCAGTACACACTTAGTATGGATAAACCCACATGACAGATAAGATACATGAGTTAAACAGCGTAGCCTACTTTGCTGTCAAAAGTACACCGTCAGTTAGCCTGCCGGCGAACTATGACGGAAACCAAAGAAATTCACCACACAGGTTAATCAGCACCAAAATCATCTCTTACCGTAGCTTATAAGCTACGGCCCATGGCTTCTGCAAAGGACTGGTAGAACTTCCTTTGTACTTCAATACGTAATAAATGACCTTTCCGTAAAACTGAGAATGCAAAGAGTTCCAGGGTCACTTTTCAAGGGCAGTAGCAGCATGAGGGAACATAGAATTAAGGCCCAGTTGATTTCATACCCCGAGTAAGCCTAATTCAGTGGCTGGGAGCAAATTCATTGCTTTAAAACTGATGCCATTGATGTTCTAGCTCTTTAACACCCCCACCTGTATTCACACAAGTCTAAGTGAGACATTGCTATTTAGGCCTTCTCATATAGGTTTAAGTACGCATGTCCCACTGGCCAACGGTCCGTCTTCCGGGGGACCTGATCCATTCTGGGGTAAAATGCACCTCTTACCTTAAAGGAGATAAAAAGGTTCAGGTCAAAGGTGAACTTGAAATGTAATTTAACTTTAAAGGAAACGGGGAAAAACTTCTCATTATAGAAGACGGTGGCTTGGTGGCGTATTGTTATCTCTATTCTCATCTTTCACAAGGCTGCAAGGACGCCGCACCCCACTTGCTGCAAATCTATTATTGGTGTCACAAGCTCACGTGACTTTACCAGGAGTTGTGGTTTTGTTTACTACCATTTCTTTTGGAGGTCCATCTACCACTCAGAAAATGATTCTAGAAGCATATAAACTGAGAAGGCAGACTGAAATTTGCCATTTGATACCAAGAAACTCATATTCTTGCATTGAGAGCATCAGTGAAATAAAATAAAGGATAACAAAGAGATTTGAGAAACAAAGAGTAGCCTACCTGGAACATCAAAACAGTAACTTTAAGGGAAAATGGTAGCCACCTTGAAAATGATGAGAACTGCGATATCTCCACAACTCATATGAAGATGCGGCTTTTTGCATTAGGCTTAAAATTCTGCTTGCTGTCGTTTAAGTCACTACAGTGTGATTATTTTCATCTCATTTAAATTATGTAAGCCCACGGCATCTACCCTTCATGACGGGTTCATCTGAGTGCCCCTCAAAATATATCCCTCGTTCCCTCAGACCTATGCAGTTAGCTACGGGACTGCATGTAGTCCCATCACTCTGATCTTCGAGGTTCTAACCACACTTGTGTTATGAGTATACAAAGTCATGAGGATCGTTTTCAAGTGCGGCGTCCCTGTTCCACGGAAGTTCGATTACCCAGCATCCATTTCCCACAGTATATACTAGTACACAGTTTTGCCCAGGTATTAATGCTTCATATTCAAAGTGTCTGAGCTCGAGTGCGAGTCCTACAAATCCATCGTCATGACTGTGAGTATCATAGTCGTAGGAAGCTGTTCTTGACAGGAGAGGGGGGGTGAACGTTGTTTCGGACCGCCAGCCTGAGGGAGGACTCCAGGAAGAAGGGTGTAAGGGGAGGGGGATTTTTGAATATTTGAAGATCCTTGATGCAATTTGGTGCAATGCTTGAGCAAATTTTAAGGAAAAGTACTGTAAATTTTTGACACTATTTACTGATGTAACAAGTAAGGAGTTTTCGTCCTTGAATTGAAGGGGCGGAAGCATCCTTCCGCCGCACCACATTTTTGACTGGGGGCTTTCACCCCCAACCAACGCTTCCTACGCCCTTGATGAGTAGGAACACGGGTTCACGCAAATGTAAAAAACTCGGTGAATATGATCATGCATGGAGCTATTGCTGGGAATGATAGAGAAAAAAAAATAGAACAAAAGTTGCCCAACATTAGGGTTATACAATGAAGATTCACAGGATACCATATTTCTTCTGTTTCAAAAGTTAAACACTGGGTTTGAAAGAAAAAATATTCTGTGGAAATGAGGTCTGTTACATTAATGTGTTGCTTATACACGTCGGTGTTTAGACTTTTTGAACTAAAAGGTGGTGTGAAAAGCGGACTTGTCCATCTTGTCCTATCGGGAATTTCTTCAAGTAAATAAGAGTCTTGTGTGCCTGCTTAAGTCCACTCCGGCGGACATCAAGTTAACATTTTTGGCCACTTCTCATTACAAAACAAGACGGAAGTGTCCTGCACTCCTCCAATCGCAACCGTACTGGGCTTTGATATTATTTTAAGAAAAAAAGAAAAAACTTAATGAGGGTAGGCCAACCTGTCTGTTTTTATCTTGTAAAATGTAATGAGTAGGGTAGCTAGGAAGTGACCGCCAGTAAAAAGCATTCTACAGGAAAATTACAGGTTTTTATTACAAACAAGTGAGGAAATGTTACTACAAACAAACTCGTGTTTCAGATATGCTCAATGATATTCTGTTCGACCGCTTAGGTCCACAGATTAATATCTCTGCTTACAATTTCCTTCCCCTTTGAATCCTTCGCTTGTGGTTGTCAGTTTACTTAACTTTTCTTTGAAGGGGCCTTTCTTAAATTAGTCATGACATTTTACAACCTTTCGTTAATGCGACTATCGCTTCCTCTGTGAAGGTTATTTTTCAGTATGATGTAGGTCTACTAGACTGTAAGCAATGAAGTAACCACGTGATGTAAGTGTTGATTCAGTATACTTAGTGCTAATGGGTCACGCCGTAAGTTGCTTAGTGTGTTAGGTAGACAGTAAGCCCTCTTGCAACAGGGAGTTGTTATTTGGAAGGAGGTTGAACGGAAAGTTTTAATTTATGCTAATGCCCTAAGACCCATGCACTTCATCCTGAAAAGATTAGCAATGATAAGCTACGCATTCGGCTAAAGGGGATTTTTTCTTTTATTCGTTGGCTTCAATTTGATATCAACACCCTAGCAACATCATTTCACATCTAGTAATCCTGTCACAATTGACCTCCTCAGAACAATGCTTTGATGTGTAAGTTGAACCCGCCACCAATTAAGGGGCAGGTGCTTCAAACTAGAAACGACTGTTTTATTGAAATAAGCCGATGAGGTTTGCCCCTTCCTATAGAACGAACCTCATGCAAATGAGCTGCAGAGGGAGAAGTCTAATTTTTGTCATAACAATCTCGAAACTGTTTCCAGAAGTTCCGGAAGGAACAGGTTTAGAATCATGTTCAATTTATACATAAAACCTTACTGCTATACTCTCATCCGCGTTATACCTGCCATGAACACATAGCTCTCTCCCACCATCACTCGGCAGAGCCAGAGGTGCCACCAGCTGTAATCAATTGAAAGGGGGGGGGGCAAGAAGGCAACGTATATAAGGAATATATAGCAATAAACTTGATGAGGGTCTGAGGTGAGGGGTAGTTCACGTTTGTCTTGTGCAAGTAACAAGTAGTATGCATGACTTAGACGTAAAATAGTGATATCGTTTGCCTGGAAGTATTCCACATATAAGAAATAGAGGCATATATTTTGGGTACACACTAGATCTATTTGGGGCGAGGGCAACTTGGAAGGGGTTAACCTTTGATTAATGCCCCTTATTCCCCTCCCTGGTGACACCACTGCCAGAAGTATGTGAAACTTTCAGACAGCTTAAAGAAAAAAAATCTTTTGATAGATAATTGGTAGGCCTAGATAATGTTTTGATATCGGCTCTTTTGGTTTGCAAAAGGGGTGCATTTGTATTATTCATAAACGGATGGAGTCACGTGGCTCTATGGGGAGACAAACAAGCAGTGAGTCTAATTAAATTGTAACACATGTAGTAATCCAGCTCTTGCATTCCTGGACACGAAAACCCACTCTCACATACCCATTGTCTGATTGTACCGAAAGTATAACCAACAGATTACAACAAGTGCCAGTGGGAGCAATTGTTAACACCCTCAAATTGATGAGCAGAATTCAAGTGCGTGTGATCATATAAATGGAATAAAAAGGTGGCTGCAAGTTGCCATGGATACGGAAGAGTTACCCAACGACTTTCTGTTTCTTCCCATTTAGTGTATTATGACCTTAGTTTCTGGTCAGTTAAAGTGATGCCGTGAGATTGCAAAAAGGAAAAAACATTAAAAAATCGAGTTTAAAATTTCAGTGATTCCTTTGAGTGACCCATACGAACAGTAAGGGAGAAAAAGTAAGACCTGTTGTGCGAATTCCGGCAACAGCCTTAAAATTTTCGTAAAAATAACGACTAAACTCGAGGAAATCAAAAATGTGCTGCGGACAAACACTATTCAGTCTCCTAACGAACATCAGTTGAGCGGACCAATGAAAACGAAGTACTAATGCATATTCATTAGGTGTAAACAGCTGATCGATTAGCACAACAACGCAAGTGAACAAGACGTGTGTGTGTGGATCTTGAAGAGGTAACATTGATATTGCAATATACAGAGTGCATGGTAATACCACTATAGACTATACTATCCCGTTTTACTGTAGTAGCCTTAGGCTATAGTACACTGTCTAGCCTGTGTAAATTAAGCCTAATTTAGGCTAACGTTAGATGCTCTGCCTTTTATGTGCACTTACCATCGTCTTTGACGTTCTTACTCATGGCGATAAAAGAGATAGTATTGGTGTAACTTTCGTTGTAAACCTGTAACGTCCAAATTCAAATCGGTACTGTAACGCGTACCAAAGAGTGAAAGACTGTGGCCTGTACTACGTACTGTAGTGAGAGGAAGCTACATTGAGTGTATACATGTAAGTTAGTGTTATGAAGCAATTATGCAAGAACATCCATGCATTCTCTGGCCGTGAGAACTGTTATAGCTGACATTAGTGGCCGTGAGAGAACAGCTGTAGGCTACCGTAGAGCTAGTCAGGCTGGAGTGGTATGGTACGTCTTTTTAACTTGGTGGCACCTCAATAACATTGCATATTCAACATCAGGTTCGTTGTAGGTGTGGTTTAATGCCGTATAATAAGGACCGTTTTTTGAAAAAGGCCTTCAAAACTTTACCGATTTTATGCTGTTTAGGTTACTTCCCGAGACTATCACTATCATTTTGAGCTTTTAAATTGTATTCTTCAACTCTGTAAAGCACTCGTGGCATTTTTAAGAATAAAGAAAGACATTAGAAGAAGCAAAATCTTATGTTTTTCTTTTTTGAAAACTCACGGCATCACTTTAAAACATACGGTATATTTCCTTCTTCTTGGAAGTACCTGAGAACTAGCTAACAAAGCATAATTATTAACAAAAAAGAGGACGGCTTAATCATTGACGAATTCTTACCTCGACGTCCCTACTATTATGTATGCCGTAATACATGTAATTGTGGGAAAACGTTTCCTAATGCTTGCACAACTTTAAACTGTGAATGTATTGGCGCGAGCATATCTTTTATATGATCCCGTGGTCAGGAATTTTGACGTGAATTTACTGCGTAAATCGTTTTAGCAATGATTGCACTACATGCTGGGGCGCAGCATGGCAATATACACATGGGTTACGATGGGGTTTGCACGGCCCCGTGCCCGTCAGATGTACGAACTTGATATTCTATTGAATCTTCCATTAAAAACGAGTTATGTGAAATATCCAGTGTCGGTGAAAGAAGATATTCCGATATTGGTAATGTCGGATTCGAAAACTGTATTCATGACAAAGTAACATAATTTAAAATATCTTAGTTACGGCTGTACTTTTAAGGCCCAAGATCCTCATCTCAGAAGCAAAAAATTCTCCTTACTAGGAATACTTATAGGCCTAGCTCTTCTCCCAACTAGAACAACGCATTTACCCCGGCGCAAATAGAGTGCAGTCTGCCCAGAGCATTTGAAAAGGTTAAAGCTGTTTAAGACAGCGACTCCCTGATTCTTGCTTGTATTCGAAACGGCCCTCAAAGGTATTCCATCTCCGGGCCTTACGGTGAAGTTAATGTTGCCGATCAAATGACTCTCAAATAAAATTGGTTAAGATAAAGGAAAAGGTCATGGAAATATTAAGAATATCCCAACGGTACTTCGATTAATTTTGGAGGTTAACGTATTAATTGTTTAGTAATTAGCAGTATTTCATGAGTAATTAAGTTGGCCAAATCGTGCAAAAAATTACATTGATATTCTGTAAACTTTCACTTGCTTTAATCCAACTCATGATACGTAGCTCGGCAACGAAGAAATGTGTCGGGAAAATTTTGTGCGACTCTCTCAGAAGGTTTAGTGTATATATAGTATTCACACGGTTTGAAGATTAATAGCATGGAGCTGTACATTAATCTAGCCATCTCCGTTGACGAAGCTCCTAAGTTGACACAAAAACATTTCATTAAATTCACAATAAAGGTCGTCTGTTAATATTTTCATTATTACATTGCTTTCATATTTGAACATTCCAATCATACATTTGTGAGAAAATTTGCGAGGATGGCTAGGGTCGTAGCTTGCGGGGGGCAGGGGGCAACTGCCCCCCTGAGATTTCCAAACCGTAAATAATAGTTGGTCTACTTGAGAAAACAATTTAACTGAAATGCTGAAAATTTCAATGTCCCAATCATGATTTCAAGGCCCAAAAGAACCTGGGAAATCACGTATAAGGGTTCCTCCCCCCCAATTTTCCCCGGGGAGATCCCCGGATCCCCGCATGGACGGGTTCTTATGTGGATTTCTCTCCTTTACCAAGGAACCCTCTTCCTCCTAAAAGATACACGGCTTGATTACACCTGCATAAAGACAGGCGAAAGATAAAATAGCCTATTATTACCTTTAATAATAAATTCAACTCAAATGAGCTTGTAAAGTAACTTTTTTTATTTCAATCAAAGCTAAATTTGTTTCTAAAAGCATAAGCTCTTACCATGGAGCTATTTGCTCTTACAAAAGGAAGAATGTTTAGATGCAACCACGCAGGGTCTAATAATTTTCCCCAATTTGGGAGGCATTTCGACCGAACATATTTTCGCAGGGCCTATGCTACGGCTACGCGCAACCGATGGTGACTCATACTAAGAAGGAGTAGCCTTCACCGGCTACCAGCCTTGTAGGGGTGCTACGCCACAACCGAAAAAAGAAAACAGTAATTAAGTAAAATCTCAAATCATGAAATCATTTCAAAGCTTTATCAGAGGTAAGTCCATTTTAAATCTAGGAAACCTTAGAATAAGAAAAATTTCCCAAAGAGTAGAGGTGTCATTCCTCCCCTTAAATAATATCCCCTTCAATTACACCCTCCTAAAATCGAAAAATCGCCAAATAATGAGGAATAATAAACATATAATCAGTTCAACCCGTTACCAAGCTTTAGCAAAGGGAGCCCCATTTTGCATCCAAGCTACCTCACAAAGACAAAAATTTCTCATAGAGTAGGGGTGTCGTCCCCTCCTCTTAGAAAGCATCTCTTGCTTTACGCTCAGCCAAAAAGAAGAAGAATATCACTAAATAATGACAATTTGTAAAGATATAATCAGTTCAAGGCTATATCAACAATACCACTATTTTACATCTAAGCCAGGCCTTACATGTACCCTCTCCCCTCAGCACTCTCCCCAGGATAGCATTCATTCAAAGGTGAAAAAGGAAAGGCCCGCCAGGTGCCAGGGTGTCAACTATCTATAGGGGCGCCACTTGGTGCTCCGCTTAGACACTGACATGAACTGCCTCTATGGATTTCACCCAGGATACGGCCCTGATGGCCTAAATTGTAAAAGATTTTCAAGTCAACGTTCTCTCTTCGAACGGATGGTCGGAACTGGCCAGTAGTGCCGTCGCTATACCAGTATACGTATGACACAAATTTTTGTACACGTTTGAATGTAGTGCGTGTGATGGCCATGCTAAGGCGCTGCCTAGTTGCCCGTGAGTTCACTTGCGGAATAAAACATCCTAACGTGCTGGGTAGGCTAGTTAATGACAAGTAGTATGATGAAAAAGAATTCACACTCTACGTTTTCTTTTGGCAAATTTCTTAACTTGCGGTAGAGTTTTCTATTCACTGAAAAATATAGTCAGTAGGAGAATGATAAAAACAAAACAAGATATAGTTTATATTTCTTACGGCGTACGTTTATCTGCCCTCGCTGCCACAGAAAATTCAAAATAAACCATCTGTCCTCCTACATACATCGCTATGTCGAGCTAATCGGACGAATCCTATACTGTGCACGATGTTGCAAAAGTACTTTGTTTGTAGGAATCATATGATGTTATTTGTACACAGCTCCCGGATCCGAAAGGATTCAAAAGTGTGGTCTTATCTGCTTATAGACCACACTAATTAAGCTAGTCTCTCAATTAAAAAAGTTTCTTAAGCACCTTCTAGACAAAGGTCTTTAGTTTAATTAGTCAAGGCAATTTTGCCAAGGACACTACCTTATTTGATCTCCACAATCGAGTGGCTTACATTTCAAGGCATAGTATGAATATATGTCAACCAAGGGTGGCGCCAGATGGGAGCAGGTGGCCATGGACCCCGTCGGGGAAGGCTTGCCCTTCGTGGGTGAATGCTAGGCCCACTGTCGGGAAAATTTTCCCTTTCGTCGGAGAGCCCTCATGGGTGCGATAAAATATTTACTCCCCAACGAAGTCCAGTCGTCCTGACGATTTACTTGATTTTGCTCAACAACAGGGCAGGTTCTTTAACGAAATCCCCAAATTTTTCAATTTCCTTTATAAGAAAAAATCAGTGTTTTTTTAATACCAGTCCCATATTTTCAAATTGGAGCTCCCTATCCATTCAGCAACTCTTCGCCTTCGTCCGGTCTTCGGTTTGCTGCCCCCCCCCCCCGTTGGGAAACTAGGCCCCCTAGAAAATATTGTGGCGCCAACCCTGATGACAATCAGCTTTTAGTATTATTATTATTATTATTGTGAGTTAAGACGCTGGGGGTTTCTAAATATATTTAAGGTAGTAAAAGTTTGGAAGTTTCGGTGGAGTCTGTTTCCCTATTTTGAACAGGCTCAACTAATTTTGCAGTTTAAGTGACAAAATTTTTTTAAAGTAATAACATTTAAGTTAGCACACTCAGCGATGCAACCATCGGTAACGCCCGAATTGAATGAAATTCGAAACAATGTATCTGGAGATATATTTTCATGACAGTGTTCCATAGCAAAGGCACGGGAAGGGGCACTGTCGTGTTCTGGGTTGTCACGCTTTTTTGTTATTGAGGTATTTAACATGCACGTTGTCAGTCTCTATGAGTCCCACAAGCATAGTCATTGTAACATCTTTTTGCAAGGGGGCTGAACAGTTTTTGCCCTATAAAAACAACCTGTGTTGCCCGAGGAAAAAATGCCCGATTTTTCCAAGAATCTGCTCGCAAAAATAGATTTTGTCCAATCTCAGGGGGAGGGGGCGTAGAGCTGCCCTATCCCAATGGCTCGTATCCCTAATACCACAAGGGTTGACATCTGTTCAAGTATCATTTTCAGCAAAGGGAATTGGTTTTTAAGATCAAGAAAGTTTTGATCACGATGACAATTGTGTTCACACGATTTTCTTGGCAGTGATTTGATTATATGTTCAGGGCCAGAGATGATCTGATCAGTTCATCACATGTGAACAAATAATAAGAGGTACCTGAAATTCAGTGGCTGTATAAGCTATGCTTTTATTCACCCACATTAAATAAAAGTTTAAATACTACTGTTATTATTCAGTCATTATTTCTAGATTTTGAGAGCAACGAACTAACACCTTAATACAGTATAGGCGTATGGGATACTTGTGTACGTCTACCCGTTACAGCCAGAGACAAACCTGTGGTGCCCTCGAAAACTAGCCGTTTGTTTCTTTTTTAATCTATCGCCGAGAAATATATACATAAGGCTTATGAAGACCATTAAAAAACATCTTCTGGTGACGAAATTTGACGCAGGAAAACTTTCTGTATTAAGCAATGAAAACCCTGTCTTATGGCACCTTACATATGGCAGACATTTCAGCTTCCGCAATGCATGATGGGAAATCTGTGATGTCATCTGGGCAAATTGATAAGACGTAGCTTTTGTACTTCTTTTTAATGTTGATACCACTGTATTGAATATTTCATGACTGTTATATGGAAGGAACAGTTTGACTTTATATCTGCACGGAAAAATATATCCCCATTCCGACAGTATCAAATTTCAAGGAGACAAAAGGTATTCAACAATATAAAATAACATAATAAATCTGAGGCAATTTGCTCATTTGGCATCACGTTCTGTGACCTTCAATTGAGGAAACCTGGAGTTATTTCTGGACAATCTTTAAGAAGGGATATCTTGAATTAGGAATGGAGTTTGGGTATAGGCCGACGGGGATTTGATAACATGTGATGACAATTTTTCTCCTTCATATAATGCCCTACAAAATGCTACAAGCCAATGCCTTTAGGTGTTATTGTAAATCATGGACAGTGGTTTCCACGGTATGCCTCACTCCACATATTTCAGTCTCTCATGTCAATTTCGTATTTATAGACTTTGGCATCTGGCAATTAGAAGGTCACGTGTTCACATCATTCACGCTTGATTAAGTATGCCAATAGGTGCCGATGGGGTCTTTTATCGTGTGATTTACCATTAACTGAAATTCAATATACTGGCAGACTCTTGCCATAAAAACTCGCATAACTTGCCATAGACCACGCATTTGATTGTGTGATTCATCAATTTGAATTATACACGAAATTGGTTTACAGCTCAGTCTTAGATATGGGCCTCTGAACATTTCTAAAGTTCAGTTTAAAATTTTCGGGGCCCCAGAGACGGGACATTAAATTATTTATTCATGAAGTCTTACAGCTCTTCGTCAGTTATTTCCCAAGTCATGTCTTAGGAGCAACAGAGATGTGAACATTTAATTCAAACAGACAAAATGTTACCCCAAGTGATTTCATAATACTTCTTTCAATGTATTCATGCGTTTCGAACAACACTTAGGCAGTTGCAGCTCTGGATTAGCTAAACAAAGATATCACTGATGCCCAGGGCCTAAAAAGAACATGGGCCCCTTAAAAACATCAGAAAATGTCGAAAAATCCTTATACGTTTGAGCTTTTGCATGTCAAGCACCCAGGGGTCTAGCTACGAAACGGATCATGTGGGCCTGAGTAAGTTTCTCACTTAAAAAAATTGAATCAGATGCATTAAAACATTTTGTCATCCGTCTAATGGGTAAAATTTTTCAAATCTGAACGACTTTGGAATGAGTTTGCATAAATTTTTCCATGTTTTCGAAAGCCTTGTCTTGACCTCCCAACATCTAAAGTTCGAATACTGTAATATAAGTTATTCGGGTATGACACTGTCTTCGCATGCAAAACACCGCTCAGCTGCTGATTCAAGCAAGATGTCATCCATTTATTTTTTAATTTCACTTGCCTGCGTAGCAGGCTATACGGCATATTCCTTGTTCAGTCATATCCCTAACCTGGAGCTGATTGAACAGAGTCCGCTTTGCTGGGTAAAGTTTCACAAGAGTACCTTCTTTTCGACCCCTCCACTTTTAAGAGCGTATTTTGAAAAAAAGGAAGGATAGAAAATAAAAATTTCGTCGTTTATTGTGTTTCAAAAAGCATACATGTGTGTTTGATCCCGGATGAACGGTTTCTACTCAGTTGTGAAACAATGTGAAAACTGGATTATCCCTACCGTTGCACTATTACACACAGTTCATTGGATTCCCCCTTTTTGGAGAATCTAGCTTTCCACCGAGATTGGAAGAAAATTAGTCATAGGTGCTGCCATTTTGTCTTTTCTACCCACTATTCTATGCGTTCTTTGTGCACATTTTCAATCATGGCGAATGTTTTTTGGAATCCTTTTGGAAAGTTTATCGGTCTAATGTAATTGAATTAAAGTATATTCGGTAATGTACTGTCATATAACTACGGATATACGTTCTATTTGGTTTTTCACCACTCAAGTTCTTGAGTGGTCTTCGTTCTTTCTAGAAACCTTGTCTCTGTTATGCAAGGCTATGTTGTGTGTTGCATAAGTTTTCCCCTTTTCGGGAGAGGCTTCGGTGTTCTCCCAAACGGGAGAATCTCACCGACTGTGTAACTTCATTAACTACTGAAAGCAATCAAAGAATGTCAGTAGCTGCACGATGGTAACATTCCCCTTTATTATTCTTGTTGGCGGGAAAGTGCACTTCAAAAAGTTATGGTTGAACCAAATATCGCCACTTGGTGGTTTGGTTTGGTATGAAAACTTCCCATGAGGAACTGGTCCTCTTACCAGGCCAGGTTTAGAGCTTAACAGGCCTTATAGGCACTAGATCAAATCCTCGACGCTGTCTATGCGATTTTCGTAGGCACCTATATTCACTTCGCAGGCCTCCATTTTTCTAGGCCCTCTGCACAATGGGATATAATTATGGCCCTGCTCCGCACGTTTCATGCGATGAGGAGGTTGCTAGGAGTACAGAAAATGTCAGTATGTCTTAATGACACCCAAGTTACACATGAATTTATGCAAAGTAAAGGTTTGAATCGGTTCGTCGTTGTTGGGTGACCTTTCCGCAGAGTTGCACTACAACCACGTTTACACGATTTAAAAGTTCCATGTATTTCCCATACAGAAATTTTGCTGCCATTGACCGCTAGGATAAGGTGTTAAATTTAACCTGTATCACGGCTGAATTGCACACCTGGGCGAGACACTTCTCGCAGCTTGCAAAAAATTCAATCTGTGAATTTCGTAGTTTGTTTTGACAAATTTAAGCCTAAAAGCTGTTTCTATCGATCTGTAATAAATGTCGCGATGCTTATATCAATAAAATGAGCAAAAAGTGGGACAAAACCTTTCACACACGTGCATCACAATTAGTGCAGTGTGGAAGTTTGAACCAGTGGTGTAGGTGTTAATGAGAAACGCGTTTAATTAAAGAGACGAATGGCATATAAGCATAGTAAAAGGGTTTCCTGTATCTGAATTAAAATATTAAAAATGGCCGCCAACGCACCCTTTTCTCTTCTGCTGTCTTTTAATGGCTAGTAAGTTGTGCAAACGTTACCGGTACATGTTTTAACGTGTGGCCTACACTTTATCCGCTCATCCCCGTATAGCTGCTTAGGCCCTGGGTCCAGTTCATGATATGAATTTAATGTAAAGTGACGTGTTATTATGAGAAGCAGTGAGACGAGATGTATCAAGATGTGCACTCAGCATACGGGGATGCAGGGGCGCGAAACCCCGAGGGGCGAACTGCGGTCACAGTCCGGGCCCCTGAAGTCCACGTATGAATGGGAGCAATTTTCAGATATTTCCATAGAAATCATGAAAAATGAAAAATAACGTTCATGTTAGGCTCAGGGTAAAAAAAATATAATTTTCTGCATTTTCCTAGCAAAAATCACCGTATTGGTCATGCAAATTGCATAAATTTTGGAACAAATAACACCCTATAATTATTTTTCCCCTTTGAAACTTCAGTGCGTTTAATCAGCAAGCCATTGCGTTGGAATTGGGTCATATCGATTTGGCAGAGCCTGACATACTTTATTTCTTCTCGTCATGTTTTACTGCTTGGGGAAGAGATAGCTTTCAGCAAATAGGTTTGTATTTTGACTGGTATAGGTTACGTGATAGTTTCATTGTTCCAGTCTATCCGAAAAAGCAGTCTATCGTTTGAAATCGTACTGACTCGTCCAGTATGGGACTGTCATTGTGTGCAGATCATAGTAAAGCATACAGATACATCCAAAATGTTCTTTGCCTATTCAATAAGAAGTAGAAATATGTGCTCCGCTGCAAATTTCTTTAGGGAATGTGTGAATATGTTATCCAAATCCTGTTACGCAATCACGAAACGAAAGAAGATTTTTGAACTAAAATTCGAAATATCGTCAACTCAAAGACCTGAATAAGAATATATCCTTTCTTTCGTACACATAACATCACTTTTGTGTGAACTAATCAAGATCGCGTCAACAGCTTCTCAAATCCGGGGGTCATAACCTTGTCGAGAACTTCTTTGAGGGCGAATCATGAAGCCCATAGGAGCAAGGGATCTGGAGTTCACTTGAGGGCCCTGAAAAAATGAAAGCCAGATGATCTGTGGTGTAATTTGAGGCATCTTACCACGATTGTAGTCCTTTAAATGGCTGTATCTACCATTTTCAAATTTATTTTTATTGAATCATCTATATTCAAGCCATGGGATCAAGCATTCGCTATACTATTTTGGTTAGGGTTCTGGAGAAAAGTGGGGGAGGGGAACAATCCCCTCCATTTTCAAGTGGGGTACATGTGCTCCCTCCCTTCCCATCCGATGAAGCCCATGGCACTTATCGTCAGTGATCACATTTCAGAAACATGTGGCTGTCATAGCCTTCAGCGGTATATTAAAATACGTCTACAAAAAAGAAATATAAAAAAAAAGAAAAAATAAAAAACGAAGTTAGTGATGGTTTAGATAAGACTGACTGTACGCCTTTCTTTTTATTTCCCGAGTTCGATTCTTTTTAACAGCAGTATCTCCTTTTCCTATCGAATTTCTTAATTGCAATCTTTCGATTTTTATTTTCTTCTGTTGCAAACTGTCTTATCGTATGATGATAGTAATTAATGTGGCAAACCTGGGTGGGATATATGCCCACCCTCCCTGCACCTATCATGTGCTCGGTCGGTGGGTCCACGGGCTGCTTAATTTTCATATCCATCGATTGCTTTCGCAAATATTATAGTCACGCTATCCTTAACCACAGTTCTAGTTCCATTTATTTCGAATATCAGTGGTCTGCTATGAGCAGTTGACCATCATAAGCCATAACCTTTGGAAGAAATCATAATTTACTGTTTCTACCAGTACAGCCTACCTGCCCTTATCTATAGTAGGCATGCCTACCAGTTTTATTTGAGCTCCAACACGATGCAGGGAGTCTTCTATTGAAACCTGTGTTCGCCAACCTTTTCAGACCGTGACCCAATAAAAAAATCTCAACCACTCAGCTACGACCCAAGATGTCTACACCCTTCCCCTTAAAATATTATCGCTTAGTATGGACGAGGTACTGTGAGGAGAAGAGATAGCTTACAGGAGGCAAAAAAATTTGCCGGGGGGGGGAGGGGGTAGCATATACTGAAACGCATTAAGGCAATGGTAATTTTGAATTTTCTAGAGGGAGAATATTTTTGGAGGAGGCTCCACTCCTGCCCCCCCCCCCCCGGCTGAGGCTTGGTTCGGAAATAAGGAGAGCTGTTATTCGAAAAAGACGAAGTCCTCACATAAAAGCACCAAAGGGGGTCATTCCGCAGAAAATATGGAAATCAAGTAGCCCCGGCTTCTATGGGTTTTCCCGGGTTCTGAGGGCTTTAGAATTCATGATCAGGACAATAATTTGTTTAGAATCTTCTCGGCAATAATGTGAAAAATAATGACTTCGCCTGGATTAAGTTATGCCTGTTTGCTGAAATGTATAAAAGTGTGCAATCTTTAGTGATGAACAACAAATTAATAGAATAATGACACTAAACAAAATCCCCTGAGAAACTTGCAACCCTTGAAAGAGCATGTTATATTTAATTCTGTCGGCGCTCATGTTTTGCTATATGTTCAGTTGTAAAGAGAAAACTCAATATTCGTTTTCTCCAGACTTTAAACATGTTTCGCGGTCCTTTAAACAATTTTTACGACCTATAACATTAGGTCGTGATCCATTGGTTGTCAATAATAGTTCTTAACTTCCATCCATGCTTGTAAAATATCTCACTTTAAACGTTACATTTCATGTAATCTTCATTAAACGCGCTCCCCGAAGCGACTTGATTCAATGCATTATATAACTTCGTTCAATGCGTGCAATTAAGATCGATTCTTCTGTACGTCAAAGCATCTCAAGTTACATAAGTAAGTCCTACATTCTCAACATAGTTAGTCAAATATGAGTCTTAATTTAGGCAAAATAATAGCAATTGCTTCTAGCTTTTCCTGTTTTCATCAAACAACAAAGGTTTTAAAGATAAACAGCAGGGTTCTGCCAAAAACAAACAAATACTCGCTGGTTATTTATAAGCAGTAGGCAACTGCCCCAAAATTTGCTTTGAAAAATCAGCAAATTCTTGCAAATCTCCTCTTATTGCATTACAAGCACATCTGAAAACGTTTTGAACATAACTATTACAAATAATAGGTAAAACAAGGAGAAATTCTCCTTGAATTTCACAATTCACTAACAAAAACATTGTTACATGATCAAATAGGTCATTCATAAACAAGAGTGACGGGGCATACTGACTCCGATTGGGGTGACTCCTATCGCCTTTAAACTTAACATTCAAAGAATGCCCTTAATGACATAACAGAGACTCAAGAGCCTTGGCCCCGTTGAAATGCATTTTCTGGTTTTCTAAGGTCTTTTGCCATATTTGGAAATGAGAAAAGGGCTTTGATGTTGCTTGCTGAACTGACTGTTCCAAACGGTTTTTTCAAACCCCATTATTCTTTCGTCTTAATGGGGTATCTTGTTATTAACCCTATCAGCTAAGGCCGTTGCAAATACAAACCTACTGTTGTAACAAGAAAAGAACCATATTCGAAGAACAGAATAGATATAATCATGGGATGTATTGTAACTTTTTATATTTTGCTTCATGTACTTCGACTCAGGTTAGGGGTTACTTCTCCCTTGATCACTTCCCTGAAAACTTTGTTTTTTTAGTTTCGATTGGTCCAGAAAATGTTTTCAGTAGAGGACTTATTGGCCTAGAGAGCTTATCATCTACACCTAATCGATCTTAAAGTGGAAGTGACGGACTCAGGCGCACAAGTGTTTGTAAGGTTCCAAACAGTAACTCTTACCAACTGCCCGTGCATGACATTTTTTCATTAACTATTGTGGAAGCAAGGGGTAGCGCCAGGTGGGGACATGGAGCCATGCCCCATCCTCGAAGGAGAAGTCTGGCAACCCCGCCAGGGAAATTTTCCAATTTCGTCTGGTAGTTTTAATGGCTACGATAAAGTATGCAATACTCGACGGCGACCCAACCGTTTACTTGATTTTGCCCTCATGCATGGAAGATACTTCAATAAAAAAAAATCGCAAATTTTCTTCAAGAAAGTTTTGAAATTTTCAAAATTTTCTCCAATAAAATCCGAAATGTTTCAGGTGTGTCAGATTTTCTACAATAAAATCCCAAATTTTCCAAAGTTCCTTCAATAAAATTCCAACTTTCGAAGGTTTCTTAAATAAAATCCGAAATCTTCTGCGCGCTATTCGCGACGAAAATTTATCCGCTTTTGTCAGAGCTTCGGATTGCTGCCCCAGTCGGGGAGCTCTCCCCCTGTCGGGAAAGTCCTGGCGCCACCCCTGGTTGGAATGCCCAAGTCATGGAAGGTAACAATTGATTCATCAGAGGCATTTGGTTACACGTCGACTTATATTAGTGCTGGCTAAGTGCAACCCGCAATTGATGCATTTGGAATACGGTGACACGCATATAGGAAAACGTGTCATAATTTATCCGCTGTATAATAACTTACTGCTGCTGAGTGGGTTCCCTGGTTAAACAGACAGGGATTTCGGCCAAGCGTAACCAAGCAAGATATATTTTTCAATTGGGAGCTGAACATAAAATTTATTTTGCTATACACTTGTGTGGATTTAACTGAGATAGCATGCATACAGTTGATTTAGGAATTCATTAATTCCACAATAATAGTTTATGACTTTGTCGAATTAGTGGGCTAACAAAACAAGAAATATCCCTTTCATTTAGGCAACGCATTTTTAAAACCCATGAGTGTGCATTTATCTATCTAGATTATTTACAGGACCTCGTTTATTCAGCTCGCATTACGAGAAAAAAAAATAAATTGTGCTGGCATGTCGTTTGCAGCATCCTTGGCCGGACGTTAAGGTCAAATATTTGAAATTAATGAGGGGTTCAAGGAAAGGTCCTTCAATTTAGGAGACGGACTAAATGACCGAAAAGATAACAGCTACACAATGATAGATGTAAATCTAGACAGATCCTCCCCTCCCTTTCCCCTTTTGGCTTTTGCTTTCTTGAAAGGGGGTTCTTTGCCCTTATAAGTTGACAAGCAATGGATTTAGAAGAAATTCTGGGCAAAGTGATTAGGCTTGGACAAACCTTTTTTGGAGAAGCCCTTCTGGGTCTGAACAAGGAAAATGCCGTACAGCCAGCTACGTAGGCAAGCTTGGACAAGGATATCTTTATTTTTTTAATTTGAATTATCAATGCCTTTGTATGGAAGATTTGATAACTTGGTACGGTATTTTACATACGGTATCCTTCTATTGCAGTTTTATGTCGGATCCATTGGGAAGGGAGCTTCAGTCCCAAACTTAAATATCAAACAAGGTTTTCAACTTTAAAGAATAGGCCTTTTCTTGTGTGGACAATATCGTAACACCCCAGTCTTCCGGAGGATTCGCCCCGGGTCCTCACTGGGACGTTTCCCCTGGCCCCATTAGGGGCCCTTGAGGGAAAGGTCGACACCTCGATAGGGCCCCCTGGCATAAGTTAAATTCAAAAGAAGAAAATCTCCGCCATTGACCGCAATCAAGTCTTCTCGCTTTCGTAAGTTGTGGGTTACAAGATTCGCCATCTCAAAAGAGAGTCAAGTCCCGCCCCCCTGGTGTTCTACCCTGGGTGGTACCCACACATAAAAACGATGCATATGTAAGTTTACCCAAACATGGGTTATTTTTGTCGTTTCATTCATAGAAATACAATGCTATAGAGGAGCGGGCGTTTATCCAACCCCATTCAATGAAAGGGGGTGGTGAGCTGAAAAATGTTGGGAACCACTGGCCTAGTCCATTGTACGTTATGTGACTAACATGAACACGCGAATCGAGGTATGTTCTGACGTAAACTGATAGGTAAAACAGGGATACCTTGAGTTAAGGTAAGAGTATGCAACAGGATTTGGAATAAGAGTCGAACTAGACCTCTAAACGGAGTATTGGCTACCCCTTTGGTTTTTGTTTTTATATTTTCCAAAGCCTTTAAGTGTAAAATTATGGTGCAATCTTTAAAGATTATTTTGCAGTATTCGTAGTGTATTCGACAATGAACTTGTGCTAACTGCAAACAAGTTATGTCAGATTCATTCGCTTCTGCGACTTTTGGCTACGGTCGTGTGCAGCATCTAATCTAATCTGAAAATTTTCCGTTTTCTAAATTCGGGATTCCGTGTTGTTAATTCTTCATTTTCCGTGATCTTCCCGCCGTTTTCCGTGTTTTGTCCGTTTTCAATAAATAAGGAATTTTTTATTAAGTATGAATTGTTGTGTTCGGTTGCTGTGGACAGGGTCTCGATAGTCCTACGTTTTTCACGCTGTTATGCTGTAGTAGAGTATATGTAGTAGAGTAGCAGATCTTGATGAATAGTAACAGTATCCATTGTTCTCCGCTTTGAATGTTTTAAAACGTTAAGTTTACAACTTCTGCTCACATTTCTAAAGTTTGTTTTTTCATTGCCAGTCAAAATCGCGAATTCCGTGTTCTATTACCGATTCCGTAAATTCTGTCCGTTTTCCGTAACACGGAAAATGTTGGCTTTAATTTAAACTTTTCAACCAGTCTAGAACGTGGACACGCATGATGTAGAGGTCTGAAGGTCAAGAGGCTGGTCATATTCAGTCAGTTGTCCCATGCAAACTAACTCCCTTAGGGTGCAGAGCACCTTCGATAGTAACGTTTGGTTTCACCCTTCGACTCTTCGCCGAGTGGACCTGGAAAAAAATACATTCAAATAACAAGCCAGCTGAAGATCTAGGAAAAGTGGGGTAATTTACCCCTCCTTGTCTCACCTTAGCCTTTGATTTGGAGCGTATGTGATCATATAGGTGTTACTGCCATAATGAACCAATGTAGGAATCGATCAAAATGCTTTTAACTCTAGCCATGAATTTCAGTACAGGACCCCACTTACCCCCACGGTGATTGCTACAGCCAGTTAGATTTCTTGTTCAAAATATATTCTCATAGACAAACAACATCACATTAATTGATTATTTTCTCACTGGCAAACATCAGATTTATATTTATTATGTTCTCATCAACCAACATGACATAAATTATGTTTTTCTCGGTTAATATTATAATTGATTATCAACGACACTTCACTACGGTTTACTTAATTATTTTTCATTGCATTTTACGAAGCAACATCGCAATAATATACGTTACCTGTTATAAAAGTAACTTAACGATGCAAAACATATGTTATGAAAGTGAATTCACAACGCCTTACGTTACCCATTAGCGGCTAGCCATGGGGGCACGGGGATGGGCAACCCACCCCCCTCAATTTTGCAAAGCATGGTCTTCAATCTTCAAAAAAAAAAAAAACATAATAAGAGATCGTGAAAATGAAAAGTATTTCCAAATCTGGACGATATCATCCCTTCCATCTTCGGAATGGCATGCAGGCGCGGATTCAATGGGGTGGGGGAGGGTCCCGGCATCAGCCCCCCTTTTCACCACATCAACAATAACAAACTCGCGAAAATTAGCATAATGTAAAGCTAGGAGAATATTCAAGGGGGTTTTCAGCCCCCCCTCCCCCTTTTCGAAATGTCTTGATCCCCGCCTGGCATGTACTATTTATAAAGTTGTATATACTACTGCAAAATTTCTCGTCAAGTATGTATTTCGTGATAATTTCAAGATTCAGCCCAGGTTTACTTGGTCATTTGACCACTATAGGTCATGTGAATTAATAGTATTCAAGGTTTCGTGTTTTCAATTCATTTTCAGGCTCTTATAAAGCTTCTTCAATAGGGAATATATTCTCGTTTATGATAAAGAAAAATGATAAAATGGCACAGTGTCTCGTAGCCTGGGAACCATCATTACTTGGCGCGTACATCATTGCTAAGGAATGTCTTTTGCAAAAACGTCCCCTAAGTAGCCTACATTGCGGGAAATGTAAGTTGTAAGTTGCTCCATAACATTTATTTTCTGTTTTCATGTTTCAAAAATTGTAACTTCTCAAAAAGGGTGAATAGGAAAAAATTTATATGGTAAAATCACTTAAGCCTTAACCACCTATGATCCCGAAAATGACTGACTGCAGGCATGCTCAGTCTTCTAAAACCATACGTGTCCCGCTGTATGTGAGGATTAATGTAGACTGCGATGAATTTTTAATTCGAAACTGTCTCGGTGTCTTATGAATCTTGAACTGCTGTAACTTCTGAAGGAATACATAGTCAGTGTTCAATTTACTACAGTAGAAGTAGTGCATAGGAGAACCCGAAGGGGCAGAAGTCATGTTTTGCCCGAATTATCACAAAAGTTGCAAGAATGTTTTAAATTGTCCTTTCAGTTTTTAAAGATGAACATTATATAGTTGATCAAAGCTGTTGTGGGACTTCTGACTGATCTTTTTGAATAGCCGATTAATTACCGTTCTTAGTTAGGGGCATTCTCCTTCCCCTTTAAAAAATAGTTTCCGAAGGCGCTGGGATCTAAACCAGTGATATCATTTCATAGTTTTCAAGTGCCTCTATGTTCAAACTTTTCGTTATATTAAGACAATAATCCAGAAAACCAACATTTTTATGGCCCCTTGGCAAAGGTGAAACGTATTGTGACAAAATAAAATAAATTTTAAGGGTCAAGATGACTTGGTACGGTAGTAGTTCGGTGTGCTTTACATTCGAGAGGGGCCCGGATCAAACCCAGGGGGTACCTCCTGAAAATTTTCTGGGCTCTCAGAAACTGCTTGTTCGGCTTGGCTGTTCGCCATGATGCGGTGTCTAGCTGTAAGACACTGATCGTTATCCGATCCAGTCCTTCACTGAGTCGGTTCGACTGTCGAGCAGTGGTACCGATCAGTACGGTGTCAAGCAAGGATTCTGCATTCCTTCCAACCTAAACCTAAAGAAGTAAACTCAGGAATGGGTAAACGTACAAATTCGTCCGTCGCATGGGGACGGTAATGGAGACTGCATGAGGGATTAGGAGAGATTAGTACACTCTTGCTTTGTTGCCTTTGAATTTTACTGGTGTTGATCCACGATCAAGTTGATGTAGGGTCCTCTTTGAGCTCAAGTGTCCTGATCATGAAATGCTTAACTTTAAGTTTGGTTATGTTTATAAATTAGGCTCTCTCGTTTTCCAAATGGACCAAGCCGCTTTAATTTGATTGTTTCCATTTACGCCTGTGGAGTAACAATCGCCTGTTATGATTGTATTTAGTACAACGCATGGCCGACTACCTGCGTGGTTTCTGAAGAGCTTTTAAAAGCTATATGGGACATCACTAAACTACAAGTACAAGGCAATAATTATACACGTACTGTACAATGCGACGAGGGCCATTGATATTGCGGAGGGTCGTCCGAACCTCCCTGAATACTGACCTGATTTTGACCCCAAACAGACTCTTAGATCCTCCCATGATCGCTACCTATTTTGAAGGTGCATTCTAATGCTAACCATTACTTTTTATGCAAGGGACCTCAATATATTACACTTGGCTGGTTATGAAAGTGACTTGACAATACTGCAAATGAAAGTGACTTTACCTTGATAAATATTGCTAGATACGAAAGGGACTTCAAACAAAATGCAAACTGGATATTAAGAACACTATTTGAGCATTATTATATAAAATATAATTAATTCCCACACTGGGGACCCTATGCGCCGCCAGGTTGCAGAAGGTGTCTGTATAGATGAACTTAAACCCTTGTTAAACAGAAAAGATGAATGGTCCACTGGAAGACTTATTATCAGAACCCAACAACCATGACTTACTTACCCTTCCAAACCCAGATGTGTCAACAAATAAATAGACCTCTATTGTGTAAGAACTGGTAATCTAAGGATTAGTTTTGGTTGGTTAAACCTGTAGATACTGTAAATAAGTTCAAGTAGTGCATGTAAAAGCTTTATATGTCTATGTATGTACTTCTGACTGCCAGTCTAACTGAAGATGATCTAGAGGTGGATCGAAAATTTTTGAATACAAGATGAAACTACAACTCTTGTTGTGTTCCTTGTTTGTCATTGCAAGAGTCAAGATGGCTGAAACTAAAGTAACTATTAGTAGATATTAAGAACGTTTCTTATTATGGGAGTAACTTCACAATGCTGATCATGCCTCATTACTAAAGTTACCTTACTACGACAGATTGCTTTCAATGAAAGTGACTTCACGTTCACGATGACGAAAATGGCTTATTGAGAAAGTGATTTTAAAATGCTGCATATTGCTTACTGTGAAAGTCACTTTACAGCGTCAGACAATGTTTTTACGCAAGTGACACTAAAATCCTTAAAATTGTTTCTTATTGCTAATCATGGCTTAGCAGTGAACTGCTTGCTTCACATTCCTTTTTATGAAAGTTACGTCAATGATTTAAACATTGGTCGTTATGAAAGTTACTTCACAGTGCCTGTCATGGACGATATACAACAGATTCTGTGGTGTTATGGCACTATATTACCATGAAATTACTAAAACATTGTGTATTGTCAATATGAAATCAGATGACAGATACCAAATTCATTTTTATGAATTTAAGGTAATTTTTGTGTTATAATATTTATTAATTTGAGCCTTCCCGCAACATCTAATGTAACTATAAGTTCACATCGCTTCTTGAAACCTGTAATGCGACCCTTTTACACGTATCTTTCAGTGATGTTACGAAAGTGACTCACTGTGTGAAATGACATTGGTTATCATGAAAGTGTGTTCACACAAGAGGTCTGATCAACCACTAAACTGAACCGGAGTCTGGTGACATAATGTGACTAGATACGTTAAAAATATGAACCAGTTCTAGTCATTTTTAACCAAATCTAGTCAAGTGATTGATCAGATTGTGTTCTGGTACCCAGTTGAACAAATTCGCTTCAAATTTGAACAGAAAGTTTGTAGAGTGCAGTAAATGCTATGGAATTCTAATTATCATTAGAAATGAATTCGTTATTTCAGCTTCAGAAAATGCGATTTGATCTTTTTCTCCAAATGAAGCCCAAAAACTTACACAAAAATTGAAGAATTTCATGCAGAAAGAAGCAAAACGCTGACATTAAACTTTGACTGTTGATGAATGTTTTTAGAAAGCTCTGTTTGATATCTTTACCCATCTTAGATAATTTGAATCTTGTCTGAGAAACATTAACTTAAAATATTTCCCTCGAGCAAAGAAATAAAATCTATTTATACATTTATTTTCCACTTGTTATACAACCTTCGTCTACTCGCTAGCTCAGTTTGGCAAGATGAAGGCTACCGTGATGCAATGCGGCTAAGCTCATCGAGAAAGAGAGAGGTCGGTTAGACAACAGAAGATTCTCAAGTTAACTTGGCAGTTCACAGTGACCATTTACGGTGGCGTCTTAACAACCTTTAAAGTGCACCTAAAGTCTAGAATTACAATAATATATATTTTAGATGTTGAGAATGAATCTCATTCATCCAATCATCATAGACTACCCCGTTGCTGAGATGTAGAATGTTGAAATTTATTCAGTCAATTTGAAATAGTTGATTGCGCAATAACTTGTGATGTCCTTCTTGTACAACTGGCATTACCTGTTTTTGTTTCTTTCAAAGTTAAAATGTTTATATGACCTTTAAAAAATTTACTATTTTCTTGCATAGCGTGTTGTGCGGAGAGGGTTTGTATAGTTAAATCACCATATAACAGTAAGACAGTGATCACACTTTGGCACAAGGTGCTGTGGCTTTCGAAAAAGGCAAAGAAAAAAAAAAGACGGTAATTTGAGTAGTTACACGAATGACATCACAACTTATTGCGCAATCTATCAGTTTAAATTGGCGTGAGTAAGCTTCAACATTTAAAGTCTCAGCTCAGGAATGTCCTGTGAAGATGGGAATTGGACGATCTGGATTCAGTTTCAGCTTTGTAACATTTATTTCTGAAATTTTAGACTTTATGTACACATTAAAGGGGTCATGCTGCACATCACCCCAAACATATTTAGGAATATGACCATATCTCGTAATAAAATTAGTAACTGCTCTTTGAATGACATTAGCTTCAGTCTGGTTGTCAATGATACCTGTGCAGTCATTTGTGTTTCCAGTTAAGCTCACACACAGTCTTTTGTAGATATGGCCTTGTGCAGTTTAAACTCAGTGAAGGCTACGGTAACTTTGACAGTAAGTACACTTGATGGAGGAGAGACTGCAAATAAACTGAGTAGGGGAAAATTTGATCTCTGGGACGAGACTTGTTGCCCTTTTAGGAACCAATTTCCACATCTCAACATTTGATGTTTGATATTCGTCCAGCAAATTTTACTTTGAGTTTCTCGAACATTCTCAACAACTGCCTAAAAACCTACCTCTTAGCAGCTTCATTGCCCAAAGGAAGCACGCCAGTTGAAGGCAATCCCCGGGGTACAGTACAGACAATGTTTCTAAAGGAATGTGCTTAAGTTGTGCTGTAAGCAGTAGTGCAATTGGATTGAAGTACGTATTCATTACGTAAAAGTGAAGAAATTTGAAGGTATTTTTGGGCACTTTGTAGCATTATATCCTTCCGCTATGCAAAATAAAATTTTGAGTGAAGTGTCAAGTTAGTTAGATGAGGTTTTACGGCCCAGTTTCTAACCAATTGGTTTAAGTCGGGCCAGCCACGGCCTTTTTTTTTCTAGTTGTGGCTCACTGGCTTGTTTTCCCTACTCCATTGCTTATGTGTCAAAGCGGGAAACACAACCTAGGCTATTACACAAGCCTCTTAGCTCAAATTTTCAATTAACGGTCATGATACACATATTTGAGTAAAGTGTAAAAGGCCCATACTTGTAAGCCCCTATGCAGACTTAAGAATGAGGTAGCTTGTGCTTGTTGCAAAGTTGCACACGGATCCAGAGGCCACGAAACTGATCAAATTTAGTATGTTAGTCAATGGAGGAATAATAAGTGGCGTGCTATACCAATAGACAATCTTGTGTTGGTAGGAGACACTATGTTGTCTACCCTTTCCAAACAAGGAACCCCGATATGTAATTGACCAATCAGCAGGGTCGTAGCGAGCGGGGGGTGTGAGGTGGTCTCACCCCCCCCAAATTTGAGGTCTGTCGGCAAAAAGGGGAGAGGGAAAGGAAAAGAAGAGGAAAAGAGGAGTGGAGGAAAAGAAGAGAAAAGAATGGAAAGGAAAGGGAAAAGAAGGGAATGAAAGGGAAGACGACGGAGAATGAAAAGAAAAAAGAGAAAGAGAGCGCGTGGCCAGTCCGGTTATCGGCTATTTTGATTTTTGGCTTTTCATCTAATTGGCCCATTCAAGTTGAAGCCCCGTCGGCAAATTGATTATGCATGTGACGGCCGTATAAACGGCCTTCGGTGTAATTGGACGAGTGACTGAGTCCGTCGGCAACTCGTGGAAAGAAAGAGAATTAAAGGCTTCCGTATAGGCGCACTATTTCGGGTCATATGACATTCTTGAAAAAACACTTTTTGCACATTATTCCTCACTTTTATCATCACCATGGGGAGCAGCATCCGGTTATCCATGAAGAGAGTATCCTTAGCCCGTTTTCTAAACCCTAACCTTGACTTAAAACACATTCTGCAAACTCCTGAGGATCCGGTTTACGCACAAACATCCTGGGAAAAAATAATGCGTGTCGCGCGTGTCTTCCCTTCACTGCAATCTCAGGCTTTTAACTTTTGAACACCAAAATGAAACAGATACAGAACCCATCTTGGCGTTCAAAGTATATTTTGAACTCTTGTGTCAAGATGCTGAACACTTTTTCTCCCTTTTTGAACGCCGGACGCCTATTTGAACACTTACCGTATTTGAACGCCTGGCCGCGTCTAGTGTTCAAATGCTGAATGCATAGTGTTCCAATTCTGAACGACAGGTTCAGCTCCTGAAGTATAGTGGCAAGACGGGAGGAATAGCCTAACATATTAAAATTATCCGGAATCTTTTCATTGGATAATGTATTATGAACCAAAATATACCTATCCTGCATGAGACTTAATTTTTCACCCAGAGATTATGCTGAAACCTCAAAGCTTCCTAGGGCGAAGCCCCCGGAACCCCACCAGCGGCCTTAAGGCGGGCCCAGTGTTTTAGCCGGTCCCTATTTGTGCGACAATGTCGCATAAACAGCAACAAAAAATCTGACAAGCAAATTCTACCCGGGTGTAAATTTTGAGGTTTCCCATTAGGGCAGAAATGCACTCAAATATTGCACCATTTGCGATCTAGGAACCTTTCAAATTCCAAAAATTTCCAAAGGTGAGGGGGACACCCCTCCCCTTAGACCCCTCCACCAGACCACAGATCAGTAAATGTCGCATTAAGAAAACATCCTAACTAAAACACTGACTGGCCTCTGGATCCCCAACCGCTTAAAATTATAGCGACCTGACAAGAGAAATAGCCTAATACATTAAAATTATTGGGAATCTTTGCATTTGATGATGCATTATGAACCAATATATATCCATCCTGAGACTTAATTTTCACCCAGAGATATGCTTAAACTCCGAGTTTCAGGGGGTTCGCTCCTGGCCCCCAGCGGGGCTTTGCCCCTGGACCCCACCAGGGTCCTAAGGCGGGCCCCTGGACACCACCCGCTAAAGCTCGTTTTCGCGCTACGCATTACCAGATCTCTCGGCAAAACATAATCTCTACATCCCCGAAAGATAACACCTTCGCTACCCCCCTGCCAATCAGAGTTACTTACGCACAGTTGGGACATAGTTTGAATTTGCCCTCGTTTGGGGATCCATTAATGAACGGGTGACAAGTCACATTTTTAGAGATATTTATAGGAGTAGTGAATTTTGTGGGTCCCTTTGGGTTATGAGTGACATGTCTTTAGGAAGATGTTTCCTCGACGAACTTGCGGTTGGATTCGTTCCCTCTTTGCAACTGTTTATACATATACCGTACGCGGTGCCTAGTCTGGAGGCCTAAGCAAAAGATTGTTGGTCAGGGCATAAAAACGTTGTTTTTAAAGCAAAAATTAATGTCTTATTGCTCGCCAATCAGGAAAATTGTTCGTAGAATACCTTCCGCTCTTGTGAAATGCTGCCCGCATATCTGTATACGCTTACTGTGCATACACAGTGTTTTGTTGTGAGCCACTCCAACAACTATTCCCTTCGGAATTTTAAAAGATAAGCATTTAATACTGGTAGCAGGTAATCAATCTCTTGATGTGAGACAACCGATACTGGCATAATTGCGTTTGCACTCAAGTATAAAGAAAATGAAATAGAAAGCTTATCAATTAACAAGCAAAAGTTTTTGTCCATATTATAGGATTTGTATCAAGGACGTTCGATTAATCGGGGATTCCATTAGCCGCAGAATCTGCCTAAATGTTGATAGGAAATATTGAAAGCGGGGTTTTCCCGGACTTTTCGGTTGCATGAGAACAAGCAAAGAAGGCCAGGTTTAACAGAATATATACGCAGAGATTTCTCCAGGGAACTTGCAATGTCTTCATGATTTAATGGTAAAATCTTCTCATTAATTCTAAGTTGGAGACGAATGATTTTGCCCTTCAAATTATCGTGTCTAACACTCTACAAACAAATTAGTCAAGACAAAATTAATTTGCCACATAAAACATTTTTTTGACTAAAAGGGGTTTAAAATTACTTCTCAAATGACTAATCAACTGAGTTGGGAGACATATTCCAATAGAAATGAAGGCTGTAACACATAGAACGTCTATCAGGTTCAAAGCGATTTTGTTATACACCCGCTACATGAAATGTCATAGTGTGACACTTCCTTGTTTGTCTCTAATCCTCTCTTGTGTACATCTTTGCGCTAAACGATGACTGAGTTCTCGTCTAAAACTATTTGACACACTGCATATATCTTCTCTCGAAAGACGTACACAGAAGGGCGATTAAAACCTCTCAATCAGACCCTAACTGCGCCAGACATGCTTGACATCTCCTACAAACACTTTTCAGGTTGCATTTCATCGGAACGGTAAATGACGAAAAGAGGAAAAAATGCGGTACTCCATGCATGATAGCTCCCATATCTGTGTTGATTTTTATATAAGTACCCTTCAGTATTACTATTAGGTTACCGTACCTCTTTGATCAATTCAAGAGTTGTTGTTCCTAGAACGATTCTTTGATGTATGGCTGGTATTTCCAAGTTCTGTTTTGACCTGTTTTTTGCGGTGTTTGGAGCAACTAAATGAATTATTCATGTTAACCGATAAAGATTTGCATAATGGAGCTAGGTACGGCAGCCCGCACAATCGATTAAAACGACACCTTCACATGAAATAGCAGGTGCTGAGTAGGCCAAGTCCCAGTTCCAATTAAGCGGTAAAATGGTTGGCAAATGTCGGCTAGATAAAATGCCACTGTATGAACGCAGTAGAATACCACTAGCTGACGCATGAGCGTCCCAGTGAGTGTAAAATATTTTAATACTATCCTTTGAATAGCAAATACTTTGAATAAACAGATTAATGATTAAAAACAAAAATATAACGCGACATGTGGTTATAAATTTAGGGAGAGCTAGTTGTATATATCAGCGGTTGGAACCAGTGTTCAATTAACCCATTGTGTGAAGTATGTCACGAATACTTCAAATTTTTTTCCCTTAGCCACCAGCAAGACAGTACTTAGGATATGGTGAGTTGGTGTAATCTCGAAAAGACCTTGACCCAAAATTTTTGTCACATTATTTGTATAGGGTCCTTAGTGTGGCAAAAGTGCTGTATTGTGTGCATTTCTTTATCGCATCTTCTTTTGTATACGAATCTCGTGATTATTTTGATTGATGGATCGAGTGACTGATTGATTTGTTCATTCGTTCATTTATTTAGTCAATGTGAACAAATTTTCCATAAGACTTTATTATATATTTTTTATGATTTTGACGGTGACACAATACATAGACAATGAAAAGTATGAAAAACTATACAATGCCCAATTGGCCTCCCTAACAACATCAACTGTTATGTTCCTAGTATTACCAGGGAGTTGCTGTTTGCAACTCCCTGGTATTACCTTTGGGTGTGCAGCTCAGTTGAAGCGGTGAGCTCGAAACAAAATTTGATAGACACAATTGTCTTCCACAGACGTTCATATCAAAGCTCCCTGTATTTCCAACGGCTTTAGACTATGGGGTTGGTAACATCATAATACCCCACTAAGACAATGAAAAGGTGGGGTGTGAAAATAGCTTTTCATTGCAGTCAATAAAACATGAATATTTTGCGCGTTCAATCACTTCATATCGGGTTCTTTTACATTTTATTGTAGATAGATTCTGTTGCCATTTAGTGTACGAACGTAGGCCGGAAGCACATTTCATTTGGTGGAGGAAGAGTGTTCTTCACAAAAACTTTCCGTGATCACAAAACAATCATGATTTGCCATAACATAAAGTGTTCGTGCCCTGAAATCGACATTTTTTGACCATGAAATGCGCGTTGGCTTTGCCCTGGGACTCCAAATGTTTGTATTGCTTTTGAAAGGTGTGTATGTGTGTGTGGGGGGGGGGGGGTAAACCATTCATCTCCGGAGAATTTTGCATTTTCTGAGGTAATGTTGGGACATTTTAGGCAACAAGTCCCTAGTAAATCCTGCCATTACAGGCAAATATATCATATTGTGGTGGTGTCGTAAAGTTGGCTGATATATGTTATAGTGAGCTCAACTGAAAATTTGTTCTTTGGTTCAATACAAGATAAAACAAAAAGATAAAAACGTGCACAAACTACACAAAGTCATGTAAGGACGTAATCGCTTCCGTTTCGTTCAAGATTTTAGGGAGTACTCGCAATTTCACAAAGCAGACTTTTCCCTCTAGGGGGATGACGGGGGGGGGGGGGCAAGAGTTCGTGTAAATATTTGTATATTTATATAAGTATGTGTATACGTATACGATATAGTTTTCTGTCTGTGTAAGTATTGCTAAAATGAACTGAGTCAAAGGTGCGAGCGAAACGCGCCGTAAAATAACCTGCTATAATCATCAATTGATGGCAAACTATCGTCTCGTGCTGAAAAATGTCAGTAGAATGTAACGTACTTTGACCAAAATATCAGAGAGATGAAATAGTTCCTCCATTGCGCGGTCGAAGGTTCCTTACGATGCAATGAATCATGAAATATAATTCGTGCAATATAATTTTCCAACCAATGTTATTAAGAAGCAAGACATTTGACCAGGCAGTTGGTATGATCAGTGGCATTACTGGCCCTTGGTGGTTTGACTGTAGGCGTCCTCCACTACCGACAGCTGCATGCATTGCTCTTGAGAACCAAGGATTTGTACTCGCACTCACAGGTGATGAAAGTTCGGCATTGTGCTCACGCAAAGTTGTACTTAGTACTAAGAAAAACACGTGACGTTGTACTTACTACCATGTTATCGCTCATGTACTCATGGCCTCGTACTCAACTCACGGATTTGCCTACGTAGCAGGCTGTACGGCATATTCTTTGTTCAGGTTTGGGAAGCAGAGGAGCTGAGCAAACAGAGTCCGCTCCGCGGGGTACTCACGGATAAGCTTCTTCCTATGACACACCCCTTTCTATTTATGATATAGATGAGCGCATTAAAATGATAATGACAATGATCCTTAGGCCTAAATATCAAGTTATTTATTTCAAGTATTGTACATGCAGAGGGCAGTCACTGATCATTGAAACTCCTTGCAAAAGGGTATGCAAGACGGTATTAGTGCACTATATATCACTTACAATTCAAAATTACTCAGTGTTTCTAATATACACAACCAATCCACGTACGCAATGATTTCGTAAAACGCTGAGCACATCAAACGGGCAGAAATCTTGGAAGTACTGATTATCCTGTATGATATAGCCGGATGTATCTTTCGCTGCCGAGATACGGTACCTAGTGTATAGAACACCGGGGAAGCTTATCAAGTAGCACTGTGACCTTGATCTTATGACGTTGCCACCAAATACCCACATCTGCGATGCATGGTGGGAAATAAAGGCAAACGCACTTTTAGCGTCTTTCAAATTGCCGTGTGTGCGCACTTCGCGACAGATAGGACTATCTGGACAAGGGGCGGTTTGCCGTAAACATAATGTTCACTTCGTACACGATGCAATCTCGAACGGATTTCATTGGACAGTTGAGCAGTCAAGCTGAAAAGGCTATGAGAAAAGTTCTGCACTCCTAACGAGCGTATCACAAATTTTTTGGATGTATTCCGTATAGACTATAACAAGCATTCGCTGTCACTTTTTTCGAATCGTAAGCTATGCTGATGGATAATTTGTATTCGGTATCCCAGCACATGTGGAGATAATCTCCTCAATAGTAAACGATTAAAGCCATCTCCTTCGTACAGTGTCTAACAATAAAACTGAGATATTACTGAGAGAAAAGATATGACGAGGTTTAGGTAAACAAGTAGTTTAACCAGTGCAGGCCACCTTAAAATGTAGGTTAGTTCAAAAGGGTGATTTATATCATGTGAAGGCTTGCAACGACTTGAGCTCCATTTTCGACAAGGCTATTAATTAATTTCAAATTTATTACTATACAAGAAAAAACGACAACGTGCGTCTGGGATTTATCATGTATCAAATATGCTGCCAGTCGTCTCCCGTTGTGATGCCAATCATGATAAGTCGTAAGTTAACGTTGGGAGCTATATATTGTTTGGATAAAAAGAGCTGAAGATACGAAGCTAATGTTGCTCCAGTTTAGTTTTGAATTTTTCAAACACTGAAGTAAGGGTATTTCTATAGGGTTGGAGATGCTAACGTTAGGCCAATGTAACTTGAAATTGAATGTAGGCCTATAGGGAAATAACGCAGTGACGAAACGACGACTATAGCATCCGGTTGTGACAGTCAGATGATGGTTGCAATTATCACTATTACCAAGACACCGTGACAACGGTTAAGATAGTGACAAAAATAGTGACGACTGTATCAATTAAGATGACAAGACGTTAATGTTTCTGTTAAGTTTGATAAAGACTATAGACAAGGACGACTCCTTCAAGTAGGTTACGACGACGACGTCGAAAATGAAATGACGACAATGCTGATATTTGTGAGCATGTTACTGTCTATGACATTGACGAGATTGCATTAAATATGATCATATGCCTCTGCTCATTATGATAATGAGTGACGACGAATGCATTAAGCACGAAGACGAGATGACGACGATTCTGATGTAACTGCGAGGATGATAACGGCTATGGCATTGGCAAAGCTTTATAAAACACGATGACGATACAACAATTCTACTTATTTCGAAAAAGATGAAAGACAATGACGAATGCATCAAGTAGGACGACGAGGTGACTACAATAAATTGCAAGGAAGGTAATTCCTATGAAAATAACGAGACTGCATCTAGTACGATATCAATATAAGGATGTTGCTGCTGATTTTGATAATGATGAGTGGCGATAGTATATTTATCAAGGATGATGACGATATGACGACGATATCTATAATTGTGAAGATAACAATTAGAAAATGGTGGTGATGTTTGAGAGACTGCACAATGCAGTTGCAACCTCAGCCTGCAACTTGTAATAATTATGATAATGATGACGACAATTTCACCAAGTACGACGAAGAGATGATGACGATAAGCGTGCCGATAATTGTCTGGATGACTGACCATGTAAATAGCTGCAATAATTACGATGACGATGGTCGAGACTATTTTTTACCCTCAACGACAATGAAAATGACGACCAATGGAAATGAAAGATCAAATGGACTTTAGATTTATAAAATTTTTTAAGGCCTTCTAAGCTTACCCCAGACAGTAACAATTCCCCCAACTAACCTAACTTCTAGTCCCGCCTCCAATTTAAACACAAACAACTGTGTAGTAGAAGAACACTGCCAAGCCGGTGCCACAGTAGCCTGCCCTGAGTTTCAATTGCTCGAGGCGATTGAATATTGAAAAACAAACTGTGTGTGACTTTGAGCCTATAAATTAGGAAGTAACACAACTGACTAAGTCATCACTACCAACCAGAGTGGTGCTATTCAGGCGGGGATCCAGGTGGGGGCGCACCCGGCACCCGCCCCCTTTTTTCGATGACCAACAATGTTTTTAAAAAAATAGCAAATAGATATGGAAAAGATGCTTCCCAGTTGCTGGAAAATCGCATCTAAGTGCATCTAGAATTCAAATTTTCTTGGGGGAGGACCCCAAACGCCCCGCCGTGGCTTCGTCCCTAGGGCGCTCGCTCGTCGGCCTTCGACCGACGGTGTGTGCGCCCCTCTTTCTCAAAATCCTGGATCCGCGCCTGCTATTATTGTTTGAATGAGTGCCAATCAAAGTACAGTCACCATCTGGATTTAGAACTATGAGGATATGTTTAAATATATTTAGGGATGCCATAGCCCCTTTAAGCCTCTGAGCTACATCGTAATGACCTAGATTATTCTATCTTAAAATCTCTAGGTACTACACTTGATAATTTCCCTATGGCATCGGTGTGTGAACCTTATGGATGTCAAGAGGCTACTGGCAAGGATATGGCTTTAAACGAATTGTTTGGTGAACGTAAGATTACAGGGTTCGAATTTCAAAGGGGGCTCTACATCAAGTGAAAAACTGTAAACTGACAATTGTCAAAAGCTTTGTTAAAACTGTGATGCCTCACAATACCCTAGTTCGATAATATAAATATTTTAACAAAGAGATCTGAGCCTCCTTTTTACATCATCTAACAAGTATAAAAATGGCTATTGGGCCCTAGTAATGAGAATCACGTATGGGGAGCAGGGTTGTCAGTCCTTTTCCCTCTAGAAAATTTGACCAAGCTAAAGATCTCATGATAATTCAGGCTTCATAAAATGTGAACAGTGATGATTTCTTCAGGGCTTTTCATAGAATACCCATCCACGGGCCGTCTACAACCTGTAACGAATATATTGACTTGACGAAAAAAAGGCACGCGTATCTGCTTAGTATCGATCGAAAGAGAAAAAGCTTTTTTTTTTGTTGAAGAGAATATACAGTCGCCCCATCCTCTCTTTGGAACAAGACCCTAATCTTACAGATGTACTCTAAGGCCGGCCTACACTTCAACTATTTATCGCCGGTATGGCAAGGAAAAACTAGGCCTATACCTGGTATGAACGCAACCATATGTTCCATTGATTTTTCATAACGACCATGAAGTCTGGTATGTGAACCTATTATCCTTACAAATGTGTTCCACGATGCTTCAAATTATAAATATTGCATACTGAAGATAAAAACCAGTAGTTAGTCAGTAGTAATTAAAGTACATGTAGTGGCATCTTGAAGTCACAAATTTTTCAACCGTACTACCTAAATTTTCGCCCGCTGCAGTGCATGCGCTTTTCACCTTCTCTCTCAATGTAAAAGAGTGAATTTCACTCTTCGACGACTGCCTACAGTGACCACTTTTTCTTCGAGTGAAAGTTTCACTCGGCTGAGAGTGGTAATTCACTCCAAATGAGTGAATTACCACTCCGGGCAGAGTGGAATTCCACTCGAAACAGAGAGTGGTCACTGTAGGCAATCGTCGAAGAGTGAAATTCACTCTTTTACATTTAGAGAGTTCAACTCTTTTCGTAACACGCTCTCCTTCCTAAATTTTCTCCCATGGTTACTGTAGTTAATACGAACCCTTTAAGGCTTTTAAAGAAGCGTGTCGAGTAGATCCTGTAATATTGCAGTATTGTAAGCGTGCATTAACATAATTAGATACACCCACTTTTCAACTCTATGTACTTACTCTAACATGATAAAATGTCACAATTTCGTGACATTCTGAAAAAATTTTGTATCAATCAAGGAAGTTTCCATTTCTTGTTAAATGCCACCTGAAACTTTCTCGCTTCGTTCAACAGTCAATGTGTTACATTTATGCTTATCTTCATAAACATAGATTGCGGAAGAGCAAAGTTGGTAATTTGGGAAAAAGGAAAATTCTTGGCTCCTTACACCGCATTTGAGAAGATAAACTCATCCAAAAATTGGACTAAAACAGCTTCGTGCTCGTTTCGCACCCCTCGGTGAACTTGAGACACCCCATCGTGTTACCACCCCGCCCTCGAAAATTCCTGAATCCGCCCCTCAAGACATCACTCCATGCTTGCTACAAGTTCGCTTTGGTAGTAGCTACATTTGCTAATATCTCGAAAAATCACACATGGGAATTGAATGGAAACTTCGCCAGAGTGCGTACGTTAACTTTCTTTTTTACATATAGAAAGTAAATTCTTGCCTAAACCCTTCTTTTACGGTTTTCTTGATTTCATGGAACCTAGAAATGATGCACCATTGTATTTTGAAGAAGTACAAGACAAGGTCTAATGTCTGCGAATATCTGCATTTACAGAAAGCTTACAAGGCTGTTTTGATGAATGTAACTGTTTAATGCAACTGTGACACTGCACTACTTCTGACGTCACTCGAGAAGTAACTAAATTCTTCTGCTTCAGTTTTCACACTTTTACGTTTTCCGTTTTGTCAAATGTGTTTCTACAAATTAGGCTGGAAAATGCGTTACTTTAAGCAAGGAGTTTCTACAAAAAGCCTCCTTGATTTAAGCATATCATCTGATTCTAATGCTATAAATGCATGCATTCTAACAGAGGCGTCCCTAAGGATAGATGAGTGGAGGGGGAGGGGCTGGGGAGGGGCTGGGAAGGGGAAGGTGTTGGACCCTTTCCCGACATGACAAATAAGGGTTAAATTCCCTCATAATATATGTATTAAGAACGGCTAACTCATAACTCTCGTTTTAAAGAAATACTTGCAAAAAGTACTCTTAGATGGAAAATTTTAGTATAACGGGAGGAAAAAATAAGCAAGGAGAACAACAAAAAACATACCGGAAAACGCAGTTTATCATTTGGCAATGTTAATTTGATCTCGGAGCACCGTTTTTCATTTATTTGCTACAACAGCAAGATCGATTTGGTCATGGAAATACTAGCTCGGAGGTAGCACTTTCATGGTAGGAGCAAGATCGTCTTTGACGTGGGGCTCAGTTGCCCGCCTTAAGGTCCATTTAAGTAATGTCCCTCTGTGGGGACCCAGGGGGTAAATCCCTCTGAAGCATGCTCTGAAACATTAACACAATTATGGGCAGTAGAATAAAGCATTTTCACCGTTTAAAAATGGCATTGATACATACTAAACAGGCCATAAAATCGCGGTGTATCCGTATCTTTCTAGCTTCAAAAGAAAGTGCAATTTTCCCCGACGGACCGCAAAATTTTCCCCACAGACGGCACTTTGAAAATTTATGGGGATGTAGCACGCCCACACCCCCGGTAGTGACACTTTGTATGCTATACCGGTATCACATAGAGTCACACATCCGCCGAGTGTACGAATATTAGCCGTAAGGTCGTGGCATTTGTCAAACCTTCCTCCCGATAGTTATCTCTGATGTGAATCTGTATAATCTAAAGGCATGCTTTCCAGTACTTTAAATTAAACAGAAAAATAGAGAAACACTAAAATGAATAAAATAGTGGAAATTTGTAGAGACCTGACATCTTCTCAAGTTATCTGCTTTTCTTCTAGGATTGGTTAAATGACTACAAGGACGAAATGTGTTTTCATTAATATAATGATATTGGAATGAATTTGAAATACGAGAGCTCCAACAATGATTTCTTGATGGTGAATATTATCAATATTTCGAAAAGTATTCCAACCAATTGGCTTGACAGATTTCTTGGCGACAAAAGGGAAAAATAGAGAATCGAAAAAATCAAGTCTAACATAATGGTAGCAAACTTTTGGAACAGTCAAATGGGTGACCTGTGAGTGGCAAGTCTGTCGCAAAGCTCTTTCGATCGTTGGAAACCCCAGTCTCTCTCCCGAGCCAAGTGAGAATAAGTTTCACTGTTTATCCAGGTGGCAATGGAGGCCTCGGAGAGGTGAAGCCCTCAGACCCACGGTTATTTGTAAAGTAAAACAGAATAACTTGAATAAGTCTAGTTTATTGTCCAAAAGTCAAATTTCATTTTGGTCTCTTTTACTAAAACGATATGCATCTTTTTCTCCTCAGTATACTTTTTCTAAAGTTTCCGTCGACTCTCTGGCGAAGAGCCAAGGAGGTTGAAGATGGCACGGAATGTTAGGTACACTAACTTTATGAGGTTCAGTGAGGTGTGACGATGTTAAGGTTTACTGAACCCTATACCTATAGTGTACCTAACATTCTGTGCTACCGTCGTGGGGCAAGCGGCGAAACCAAACGGTACTCCCAAAGGAGTTCTGCTCCCCAAAGGATCTACGTCCTCGAAAGGACAACAGTATGTAATTTCAATATTTTCTTTAACTCAGTAAGCCGAGGCGTCTTGCCATTGGGTGCTCAAGAGATGTCCGTCCCCAAGTTTTGTCAAAGTTGACGATCTACTGATATCAAAATAGAAATGTACCAGTAAGTTATGGAACAGGACGCCTTTCATTCACGCCCTCGTCCCTCTTTGTACGACACCCCTGTCAGTAAGTGCATACGTTCGTTATCAAAACGTCCATTCAGAGATTTCCGAATCCACCTCTCAATGTCGGTCTTCCTTTGTTTGCCCCCTGGTCAAACTACGACTCTACTTCTAGGCTTGGGATTGCTATATGTAGACCTTATGCATATGACGTAAAAAGTGCCCCCTCATTGGAGGCAAGCGCGTATCATTGTAAGCTACACCAACAATGCAGACAGCTGATTTGTCAACCGATCGGATACGCGCATAAGTGTACTACACGAGCGTGCCAAGTCTACTGCGTGCGTGACATGTGCTTCATTGTTCTTGCTTCCAAAATGACCCGGCGTGACGTCAATGCATAAGGTCTATTACAAGATATTTCTATGGTGTCAAACACCTATAAACTCTCAGAATTTCTCCGTTAAATTCTACCAAATAACCAGTCACAGGTTCCGTCAAGTTATAACTCACAACTTGGTAGCATCGGTGTGGCAAACCATGTATATAACCGCACGCACTTTGGTCTCACTAGTGAACAAAACTTTGTAGCACTAGTTAGTGAAATGTAGTCACATTTAAAACTTCCTTATATTGGTAGTCTGGTCTATCTTCGTTTGCTGTTGTCATATTTAAAAAAAAACGACACATTTTATTTAACATTAAGATAACACAAAAATCCATGTTGAAAGCTAATGTTACATGACAAGTGAACATGAGAGATCTTATCTGAAGCCTCAGAATGGAATTTAAAGATTTTACGCCTGATTTGAATGAGTTTCAAAGATGGAATTTCACGAAAAATTATAAACCATAAAAAGCTGTTATGCCGTGATACATCAAGACGTTTTGATTTCCCAGTTGCTTCAAATGTAATATTAAAAAAGCCTTTTAAAGAAGCAAATGTGGGGTATTTACTAGCGGAAGGACAAAATAAAATTTTGCACTAGTCTGCTGCGTACCAGGGTTTACCAGTTTTGCTTGAAGTAATAAAACTTACAATGATTTTTTTTAAGATCGATGTCGCCTGATAAACTGACGGCAAGCTGTAAGAAGGCCTTAACTCAATGGTGACCAACTCTATATACAATTAAGTAACTTCCGCTGTGTGGGCAACTTTCGATGTCGAAAGGAAGATAACGCGGAATTCCCCATACAAAAAAAGAAACAACATAAGTAAAATAAATGAAAATAAAACAAAAAAGGGGTGTAAGCCATTCTTCATGCTGTTAGACGATTGTACACTGGTCCGGCTATAGAATAGAGGTACGCTCTCACAGTATCACATGAAAGGCAGTCAGCTGCTTTTCATGGAAATTCTACTTCAGGAGGGTTTTTGCTTCACCAGGGACTGGTTTCACCAAACGACAGCAGTATGTTAAGAATCGTCAACTAATTGCTTGTATGCCTGCTGTACTATTTCAATCCGGTAGAGAAGGCGGGTGCGGGAGCCAATCTCTTAAACGGGAGGGGGAGGGGTAGCAAACCGAAGCCCAGACAACGTCGACTCATAGTCGACGTCGAGTCATAGACGAGTCGACGTCGAGTCATAGTTCCGGAAGGATAGCGAAGCCAAAATTTTCGGCGAGTGGGGTTTTCCTAAAACTCGGGGTTTTATTGAAGGGAGTTTAAAAGTTTGGGGTTTTAATTGAAGAAAATTAAAAACTCGGGTCTTTATTGAGGAAAATTTGGATTTTTTTTTTAGTTTGTCGAGGAATCTACCGTTGATGAGACAAGTAAACTTCTGGGTGATTGCTCGCCGTCGGGCATTTCATACTTAATTATACCTACTAAGACCCTCAGACAAAAGTGAAAACTTCCCGGGGGGCAGTCTTCCTCGATGGAGCCAACCCCAGCCCCCACTCCGTCTTGCGCCAAACCCTGTGTTCACGTCTCCAGAACGGGTAAAGCATGGTATCAGGTTTTTGTCTTCTGTTTCAGCTAATAGTTGCTCTCTCATACGGTACTGTGCATTTCATGCTTACAACTAAAGTGAGAACTTTGCACTTCTCTTCAAATAGCTGCGGTTATTACTTCCGGCTTGTCCAAAAAGTAAATGTTCAAAGAATATACCACCTATTCAAATGTAAACAATTGTCCACTTTATAACAGTAAACTGCGCTAGACTTTCGTTTCCAAGCACGCGTTGCAAGACACGTGACAGCCAGTACTGCGACTTCCTCTACATTACGGCCCCATTTTCATTAGAAAATGTTAGCTATGGGCAAACTTTCCCAAGATGAACGCTGATCGGTCTTGAGAAAACAGCTCGGAGCAATGTAACAAATTCTCCTGATACAAATTAATCTTGGATAATTTTTTGTGGTTTTTCCGTGGGATGTCTTCTCGCTATAGGTACATAGCCTACCCTTCTTTGGGCAGCAGCTTGGGGCGCGGGGCATTAAAAGAGGGCACTATAATCTGATAAGCCCTTTGTATAGTTAACAAGCCTGTACAAAATACGGTACTTTTGGAACTTAACCGAGATGGGAGACTCAATTTCTTTTCTTCCTTTCGTGATGTGACATTATATTTCACTTCTTATGAAGTTGTGGGGGATAAGATGTTTTCCAGTGATCTCCTGAACCTAAAATGGTCTACTTGAGGTCGCTGTAATTAGGGCAGACTATTCAATGAGAGCGAACGTAAAGCCAAAGTCAGATCTTCAATGGTTATACCGCTGATATGATCTAACAATACCTACACTTACCCTCAGTTTAGACCTATAGCAATGTATTATTACGAAGCCAAACTGGAAGTTGCCTAGTAATGTTTTCGTTGCTTCGACCATGTAATTAACAGCGTACAAAATATAGGCCTACGAGGGGCACGGGTGATTTATCCAGTAGTAGCCAAACTCCCCCCAGAAAGATGTTGAGGCGGGCAAAAAAAAAAAAAAAAACTAAATGTTATCAATTTGCCACAAAAGGAGCAAAAATCGCCTCTTCTCTCCTGAATGATTGTTTCAAAAATGGCCCATGTTGACCCCTCAAAATACCAGCCCAGTAAGCTTTTTAAATTAAGAGGAGAGTTTTTCCAAAACATTTCAAAAGAATCCCTCTGGAAATAACTAAAAATATGAACTCTTCCAAACAACTTTCAAAGACGACAGGAAACATTAATCAGACAAATATTCAACACAAAATGTTATTTGGATGGTCATATGAAGCTCTATGAATTTTCTCTAAGGAGACTGCATATTTTCCAAAATCCTTCAGGAGTGCATGCCCTCACCCTTTCCACCCTTCCACGACTGGCACTTCTATCAGGGGCACAAATGAAACGAGTCCCTACGCGTCCTGGTTACGTACCTGTAAAAATAATTTTCGGTTATGAAAATTTTGTGCGGAGTATCCTCCCACCGGGCAAAACCATGAAGCTACTCCCAATCGTTACTATTTCGAGAGGACATGGAGCATTAAACCAACCGTACGTCTATTTCAAAGAAGTTTTGTCTGGATCATATTATATTCCAGTGGCGGATCCAGGATTTGGCAGAAGGGGGGGCCCAGGTCATAGTGGTTTGTACAAGGCCGATCTGGGGAGGGATCTAAGGGGGAGGTAGTGCGCCAGGGGTGGTGGTTGGGTATTTTGATAGGAGGTAAAGTATGTGATGAGTGATCACCGTCCTGGGGGAGGGGTGTCCCCCTCCCCTTTGAGAAACTTTTGTTAATTTAAGGTTGCTCAGATGCAAAATGGTGATGTCTTTGGTATATTTTTGGACTGATCATACATGGCTGGAAAGTGTTCGTAATTCAATCAATTTTTATATTTGGTTGGGTGGAAGATGCTTTTCTGGGGAGGGGTGTCCCCTCCACTTTAAGAAAATTTTTGTTAATTTAAGATTGCTTAGATGCAAAATGGTGATGTCTTTAGTATATTTTTGAAACTGATCATATATGGCTGGAAAATGCGCATAATTTAGTGAAATTTAAATTTTTGGTTGGGTGAAACATGCTTCTCTGTGGAGGGGTCTAAGGGGAGAGGTGTCCCCCTCCCCTTTGAGAAATTTTTGTTAATTTAAGGTTGCTCAGATGCAAAATGGTGATGTCTTTGGTATATTTTTTTGACTGATCATACATGGCTGGGAAAGTGTTCGTAATTCAGTCAATTTTTATTTTTGGTTGGGTGGAAGATGCTTTTCTGGGGAGGGGTGTCCCCTCCCCTTTAAGAAAATTTTTGTTAATTTAAGATTGCTTAGATGCAAAATGGTGATGTCTTTAGTATATTTTTGAAACTGATCATATATGGCTGGAAAATGCTCATAATTTAGTGAAATTTAAATTTTTGGTTGGTTGAAAGAGGAGAGTAAGTAGCCTTTGTTGTCCACATATTAGGATGGCAGTTTCCCGAATTGAAGCCTCCTTTTCCCTTATATTACCCTTAATTCGAAGTACATTTCATTAAAGTAAATTACAAAGCTTAAAGAAGATGCTAATGTTGCAGTAAGTTATAGTTAACTTAAGAGCCTGAGGTTGTTGAAAATATTCCTCTAAATATTAAAGAATTCTGAAATTCCCTTGAAAGTAGAAGCAGTGTTCCCAATGATGTGGGCCCGGCCGGTAATAGACTGAAGTTAGCAGTCCAGTGCAGCGCTCATGGGTAACCCCTTGCAATGCCCGGAAAAAGTTATTGTGACCAATATAAGCCAAAATGTTATCAGCCGGAGGTCAGTAACAGAATTATTAACATAAGACTGATTTTCTGAGGTAGAAATTTAAATAATGAACAAATTCGAATTTCACTCTGACACATCACACAGGCCTATTTAATTGGAAATAGGGCCTAGTCATTTGTTTTATGACGTTGTAAAAACATCAAAAAATTTTGGAAGGGGGGGCCCGGGCCCCCTGGGCCCCCCCCCCTAAATCCGCCCATGTATTCGTCAAGTTGAAAATACATTCACAATGATTCTTTACAAAAAGACGTGCCCAGCCGCTGAGTATATGCGAGGATGTGTTTTCTCTTAGCAGCTCCCTGGTCACAGCATGGAGCTGCGTTAAAGCAAGGGGCTCTGACATCTCCCAGGTTAAAGTAGTATTGTGGGACCGATTGCCGGATAGCGAAGACTCGGAGGTAGCTCCACGGGAGCCCAAACGGCAATAACACAAGTAAAATTGACTGGTTTTTTATTCCGTTGATTTCAGTTGATTTATTGCGATGATTAGCCTCCAGGTTAACTATGGTTATTTTTAATAAGTCTGGCCGCCATTATGAAAGGAAAAATAACAGGGAGCACCTTCTCGTAAAACATACCGCTCACTGCACGACATGTCTGGATCTGGAACGTGAATTAAATCCTTCCACGAGGCTTGCTCTCAGTTACTGAAACTGTACTTAGACCACTATTATGGGATAGGGCCCTGATTGGATGTAATTTGTCACGTTTTGTAAAAGTGATTAATCAAGAAGGGGCTTATAAACAGACTGTACTTAAGTGGCGTATGGGCAACTACCCGGGAGGGGGTAGCGACCCGAAACCCTGACAGCAATGGGGGCATATATTGCATAAAATTATTAGAGGAACATAGTTCCGCGCTGATCTAATATTTTTCCCCGAATCTAAACTGTGAATTTGCAAAGAGCGCGAAGCCTACACTAAAAAGAATCTGTAGGCCCTACTTATTTAAAGCTTACATAGGTCAATTGTCTGAGCAGTTGGGCACTATCGGGCATAACTTACATTGTACTTCCCTCCTCGAGTCACTAGCCGTACCGCACGGCGTACACAAGGGAATATTAACTAGGGTTAGGGAAATGAGCTGAAATTCCCAACATTTACATAAATACATGTATTCTGTTAATTGAATTACTTGAAAAGGTGGAAAGGGTTTGCACTATATTAGCTATATAAGAAACGGAACTGAGGCAGAGTGGACAAAGCGTACTGAAAATTTTGGGTTTCATCGCAAAAATGACCATTTAAAAGCCAAAGTAAATACTCCTACCACGGGGTGGCGATAGAATTTTCCCGACAGGAGGCCGGACCATGCCAGTGACCCCAAGTTCTGACGGCCCCTATGTCGAGAGGGTGGTGAGAAAGGGTAATGAAGGAGCCTATCTCTGGCCATTGCAGGACATATTTTGCACTGATAGTGTTTTTTAATCTGAATCGTGAAATTGCTTCGCGAAAATTTTTGGTAGGCTTACACATGTAATCATTAAGAACAAAAAGAAGAAAAGAAAAACGGTAGGGTTGTAGACCTTATCGGGATAACATACATTGTATCGAAACCACCTCGGCTACCCAATGAAATAGCCAAACTTTGCCCAGGGTCTCGCTCCCCAACTGACCGTACCTCATGACACACACAAGCGACATAGCGACATGAGATGAAATTTACAACCATCTACATAAACTGTGTACTCTACCCGCATGTTACTTGGTAAGGTGAACAGGACTTGTGATATCTAGCTATGTGGGGCGCACCGAAATATCTGGGTTCCTATTAAAGAAATTGTCCTACTGACAGCAAAAAAAAAAAAAGAAAAAGAAAAAGGTAAACCGTTGGTGTGACTAGTCGCCGTCGGGTACTGCGTACTTTATCGTATCGGCTAAGATCCCCGACCGAAACTGTGAAAAGTCCCCGACGAGGGGGGGGTAGCCCCCTGCCTCCCACCTGGCGCCACCCCTGCTTGAACTACCTCTTCAAATAACGTTATTTTACTAAGACAACTCATGCACGGAAATTGTATCTTGTTAACAACTCACACGGAATACGACCGCCACTTGTAAGTTGAAATATCCATAGCCTGTACTGCATTATACAATAGCAGCTCCTGGTCCCAGACACATTTTATTTCTATGGCGAGCGATAGACAAGCTGGGAGTTTACCTGAGCTGAAGATTACCTTGATTTAACTAATTCGTTTTAAGTTGTACAGTCTTTAACAATTTCGAAGTGTTTGCTGCTGAAAGAATGGTTGAAACTGAGTGGAAGGATCTTTTTAATTTTTACATAAAGGTGTAAGTTTATGTTAATCACACATTCAATCAAACGTTTATTGTATATCGTGAGATTCATGTAATGTAACGGATTTATTTTACATGACAATGTATATTCAATCGTTTAATCATGTTTTTCCGTTTCTCTGTTAGAATCGTTGGAATCGTCTTACCTTTTCGCTACTTGATGTCTCATTTTGTACAGACACAAGAGATTGCATGCAGCGAAGAACAATTATTTTTCGATTGTGTAAATGAAACAAAGACTTTAACTCAGATCGAATTTTCTTTGACTGGGTTAGGCCTATTCTGTAAGGGAGGTCACATCAGGGGCAGTGAGGTTCAGTAGCATAAGAGTATAATACTTTTGAACTTATCGAATTTCCAAAGCCCTATTGCGACCTAATTGAGACACTAACGTATTGTAACGTAATACGCGGACGTGCGACCGTGCGCGGGTCTAAATTAGAAATCGAGGCGAACATGGACGAAAAAGGGAAAGCAACGGAGACTGACAGAAACGGAATGTACTGTATTAGAACCAACTGAGCTATCCTCGAATGTCTTCGAAAAACGCATTATATGTACAATATATACAACATGTCACTACTTAACTAAAATAAAAGCGAATCACCAAACCGTAAACGTGACGTAACAAACAAATTGTTATTCGTATCTCATTTTCTCTTTCGTACCTCTTACAATAACACAGCCTACTCTGACCAGGGAGTTGTTATTTGGAATAACAACTCCCTGCTCTGACAGAGCACACTAATGGTTAATAAGGAACATACGCACTTCAAACATTGCGTTCGTCTCTTCGTGGCAGACCATTTGTGATAGCCAAAGTTTGATACTCTCGTATTTCGTTACGCACAATTCCTCGCCTGGATGGTGGCCTGGGAAACCGAAAGGGAATTCTTAGAATTCTGAAAGAAATTCAATATCGCCCTTAAGGAGAATGGAATCCAAAATAAATTTCTTGCTAACGCTGGTAGGCAACTGCTCTTTTTAAGTGCACTGATCGTATTTTTTGTATAGTAAACAGAACTGAGTCAGTTCCATGAAAATGACAAACACTATTTGTAACAATATGCAGATGGTTTCTTCCGTTGATTGACAGTAAAATTTTGAAGAAAAGTTAGCCCATGGCTTGTAGTACAGTGGGGAATACATTCATATACAAGTAACGTATAATCGTGGAGAAATGAAAAGCAGCCATGTATTCAGTTACGTTATGGTCGCGACCAGAGGCCTAAGCAATTTTTCATTTCTCATTAGAACCGACTAACATTCGAGTTAATGAATTGAAATCGAGCTAAAGATATTGAGGAGATATAGAGTGTCATGGTTAAATACATGTGACATTAGAGAGTATCATGTATCCATCTACATAAATGAAAGAATCTGCGGAGTCAGTTCAACCATGGAGTGGTACTTTCATTGTTCAACTTGTTGCGTTCATATTACACTGCATAGGCCTGTGCAAAATACTCAGATGTGCTGTAATGTGGTAAATTAAAAACAACTTTCAGGCCCGTAGCCAGACAAGGCACTGAAGGGGAGCGACATGGCTTCTAGGAGACGAGATGTGTAAAAATGTGTTAAGGCAATGGTAAGTAGAAATTTTTTAGGGGGTGAACCCACTTTTTACAACGGCTTAATTAGTTCAAAGACTCTGTCCCTCCCCATTGGCTACGGGCATGGCAACTCTATGTCTACCCCGGACTACAAATGATTAAAAAGAAGAATTTCAGGTTTCTTTTGATATTTTAATGAAGGTCTTGATCTAAGCATTTGGTAAAATGCATCTAACTCCCACGTGAAGTCCTCGAAAACAAACTTGAAGAAAGTCAGAGTGAAGGTTACATCAATGCTCCCACTAATCAACTCTTAAATTATTCTTTAAACCTTACAACCAACTTCCTTCTCCATTAGCACATGCTTCGTAGATGGAAGCATGAAAGAGATGGAAATTTAAGAAACCTTAAATTCCCTTTGGGTTAACTTATATCCGTATCTATTTTAGGGTCAAAATAATAGGTTGAAAGATGAAGGAAAATGTTGTTTATAAATGTGAGGAGATGGCATCAATCCTATTCAACTCAATTTGATGCCAAATATTCACCTGCCTATATCAAGGTAACCAGAAAGTTTCGATTTATTTCTTTGCAAAATAAACTAAATTTTTGCTTGACCCATCCTTCAGAGACACGCTCAGTTGTCCCAATATAGTTTGCTATCAAAATCGGCTGCCGAACCGACGCAGTCTGCTGCGCTCCGAACTGAAGCACACTGCTAAGTATAGCCGACTTTGTTTTGCTTTTCGTCGTAATAACCACTCGAAGTAGCGCCCCTCAAAGTTTGTGATTGATCACCATATTTCATTGACATAGAAAATAGTCACAATTAAAACTAAAGATCTTTTCTAAATGTGCATAAGCACACTTATTGGTCAAAGACATTTGTGTATGCAGATCAGTGATGTGAAGAAGTTGTTCAACAGATTGCCCATTACAGAGACATGGCATTTATGTATCAAATTACAAGAGGGTTATAACGGAGATTGTTTGAAAGGGTTAAAAAAGCTTCTTTATAGCACTCAGCTGCTCAGCTGTATAAAAGTTGTTGATGTTGTAGGGGGTTGAAGAGAAAAGTATGTTGGTAGAATTTGACTCATGCTGGGCGAGGAAATTGGCCCCTTAAACATTGAAAATTGCATCGAATCTTGTAAATGTATCATTTAACTTAACCATATCGTACCCGTACCACTAACATCACACCACACGTTACCATAGCTGCAAACATAGCCTAACCATAGACATACGATACCACACCACACAACACCACACCATACCATACCATACCACACCATACCATACCAAAAACATACTACCTAGCCATTTCATGCTATACCTACCATAACCATACCCATAACGAAACAACACCATACCACAACATACCTAATTTCAATACCATACCGTGCCGTACCGTGCCGTGCCGTACCGTACCGTACCATACCGTACCATCGGAAAGCAAACCTTACCACGCACTGCCTTCCACGGAGTCGAGAACTGTAATTCAGAAGATCTATGCTGTTAAAATTTGAAGAGGATCTGCGACGGAATTTGCTTTAAAGGCTCAAAAGGAAAATACAGTCACCCCAATTTAAAATAGTATATTCTGGTATACTAATTCATAAATTAGGTAATTCTTTTAATCATGTGACAATATTTTTGTAGCCGGTTTGTAATTTCAAAAAGTAATAATCCCCGGTTTGCCTTTAATATTCATATTTATGTTTCGGAAACATCATGAAAGATGCTTCAAATTAAAATATGAGATCTGTCAGGTTTAGTCGATATTTCAAAGTAAATTTAAGCGGCTGCAATTCCATTTGATTAAAACAAACACATATAACATATGCCTGAGGTCAAAATCAGGCTCCTGTATAAATGAAAGGTGGCTTTATGTAACGTGGTCAAAGTGCGCCGGTGTGACTTAGAATCGAGACGAACATAGAATAGAAAAGAGCAAAAAGCGCAAAGGGGAACAGAGACTGACCGCAAACGAACTCAATGGTATTACGACCAAATAAACACTCCCAGACTCATCGAAAACATGTCATGATAACAACGTAGACCTTACTATAACGTAACTTAAAGGTCGTGTGACATGCCACCAAAAAGAGCTGTTTCACTTGTCACTTAAAGAATTAACCCCTCTAATCAAAGATCCGTTGGAATTATTTCAATATCTTTTACCGTTCTCAAAATATACGTCTTCAAAGTTTGATGGTTTTTGAAGAAACTCATTGCCTATGCAAAAATAATGATGTGGAGTGTTGCACAGTGTTATGATTTCTTTTGTTAACCCTTTATAATTATCTCTTAATTACTGATCACATAGATTACAGTTTGGTGAGTGATATCAATATTTTTCAAGGAAAAAAATTTAAGTTTTACAATAAACCCCTCAGGGAATAACAATGATACCAGTGTCCTTGAAATTAAGGTTGAAAAAGAAAGGCTAACACTTGCCATATATGGTATGTCCCTCTTTCGATGTCACATATTTGCATATTTAGCTCATGTTTATTCATGATACAAGTGTGAAATAAAATATTCCCTGTAAAATGGTCAATATTTGATGGATTTTAATGGAAATTGTGGTTATTTTCTGGATTTTTAATGCTTTTTACATCAAATATCCAACTATGTTATTTTCATGTCACACGACCTTTAAATAATATGCAAATGACTCGACATCAGCAACTACCATACATAGGCTAACATGCAAATAGTAAATGCGCAAACTTAAAAAGTGACGTACTTTTGAACATTCAAACATAAGTATTTTCTTCATTTTGTATTCCGTATACCTCTTACATATGTATGGAGCCCCTTTCTACAATTCGCCCAACTAATAATTTCTTTCTTCTTAGCCTTCGCTGCAGATCGCCCAGTTAATAATTTGTAATGTCACTCTTGCAGGCCCTTAGCAAGACAAGGTACCGAAGGGGGGGGGGGTGGAGGAGACAGCTTCCACGAGGGCGAAATATTTTTTGGGGGAGAGGGGATACACTAAAATACTTTAGGCAATGTTAATTTTTGATTTACTAGAGCGAAATTTTTTCAGGGAGCTTCTTCCCATGACCCCTCTTGGCTACGAAAAAAAAAATAGTCATTTCCAAGATCACATAAACATTTTCATTACAACAGAAAACAGTTAACACCACAATTTTTCGCGCACAATCGGCAAATCCAAATGAAGTGATAAAATTTCAACCATTTTCTATCTCAAAAACTGAATAATACATGAAGATGGGAATTTTTAGATCAAAAGCCTTCGTTTCACTTTCCAATCTCTTTGATACATTTTGTGGTAATTCTAGGCTTAAAGTACACTTTAAATATTGGAACACATGAGAAAGTGTGGTCTTAGCATGTAGGCGACAAAAGTGGTTTTGTTTGTTCTGAGTCAAAGCAAATGCGTATTACTGAATAATTGACTAAACTGTATTTTGTGCAAGAACTTTTGCCCGCATAAACTCATCACAAATCGCACACTGGCAACAGAGGATGTTATAATCTGCTGGTAAATACGACAACGAAATAGCTTCGTAAGCGATAGGTATTATCTCAGACTAGGAAGGATTTTGAATTAAATTTGTCTTACTCTTTTCTGTTAATGCTTTAGTGTAGAAAACAAAAGGAGGGATGAAGGCCCCTGGGATTCATCTAAGCGATTTGCGGCCTTCGACGCTTTGCAGGAGATGACGTCACCTGTTACCTAAGACAGGTTTTGGATTACATCAGTATTTTTTCGTTGAAATAAACTTTTGTTATGTCATGCTGATTTTAAAGATGCTTTATGAGAAAAGTCCTGCCGGCGGATTGCGCTGCAGGCTAAAACCTGAAACTACCCTCAGAAGAAGACGTTTTGAAAATACCTTTCGGGTGTAACCTTTGGTTTCGCCCTTCGGCTCTTAACCAAAGAGTCGAGGGGACTTTGGAAAAAGTAATGAAAGTATCTTTTCTAACATCTGTGCTTGAGGCTCTTCGAGACAGTTCTTGCTCAAACCAGGGAGTCTCTAACAACTCCCTGCTTAAAGGCAATAGGCAGTCGCCCCAAACTTTGCTTTGAAAAATCAGCAAACTGTCGCAAATCTCCTCTTATTGCATTACAAACACCTCTGAAGACGTTTGAACATAACCATTACAAACTATAGGTATAAAGCAAGGAGAAATCTCCTTGAATTTCACAATTCACTAACAAAAACATTCTCACATGATCAAAATGGGCCATTCATGAACTAGAGTGGCGGGGCTTACTAACTTTGATTGGGGTGACTGCATTTTCCCTTTAAACTATCGCAGGGCTGTCTGAGAGCTTTCGGCCAAGCCCGTATAAGACAAGGTACTGAAGGGGTGATGGGGGCGAGGATATTTTTGGGCATGGTATACATTAAAAATCATGAGGTGACACCAATATCTAATTTTTTGAGGGCGAAGTTTTTTCAATCCGCTTGTTCTTCCTCTCTGGCTACGGGTTTGCTTCTCGTTAAATCTCGGTTTGCTTCTCGTTAAATCTCGTGTAACTACGCATTTGTCAGAAGAAGCATGAAGGTGTTAGTGGTATGTATATCCGACCGTTATCTTTATGCGAATGCTATTCAAGAATCTTCATTGTGAAAAACAAATAGGTCAGTGAGTCATTTAAAGGTGGTACATTCCTCCAAAGCTCACTCGCTTTAAATCTATTAATAACAATATATGTATATATATATATATATATATATAGTAGGTAGAGTGACGTAGCGACTTTTATATGAATGAGTGAATCAACGCTGTATTGCGTTGATTCACTTATATATATATATATATATATATATATATATATATATATATATATAATATATATATATATATATATATATATATATATATATATATATAACTAGTTGTTAAAGGTAAAGGTGGCAATCGGTAGGCTTAGAATATACGTCGGTAGAAATCAGGCCATTATTTAGTTGAATATTAACGTCTAGGAATTCAAGTTGTTTTTTTGAATGCCGCAAGACAAATTTAATAGTGGGATATATGGAGTTGATAAAGTCTGTGTATTCATGAAGGGCCTCCTCCCCATGGGTCTACACTTCTTTAACGTCTACTTCCAGGTGGGCAGTAAGGAAGTTGGATTAGGATGGATTTTAAGTTTAAGCCTTTTATTTTGTCAGAGAGTAAACCGAGAAAACTTTTATACGGCGTTACACATCATTCAAGTTTTAGGGAATTTAGGTGTTTGGATCGAACTTGTTTTCAATCTCTGGTGCACATATATAAGGATTTTAATGCTTGCTTCATCACACACGGAGAAGAAGTCTGAAATAAAAGACGAAAGTTCCGTGTTGAGATGCTTTTAACAACTTTTAGACGAGCAGTTGATTCCTTTTTAGTATCTTACTCTTATATATATATATATATATATATATATATATATATATATATATATATATATATATATATATATATATATATATATATATATATATATATATATAACTCAATCTGCAGACAGAACTGTTTCGATCTTGTTAGATCTCATCAGTGCAGCTCAGAGTAGGTTTCAAGACTGAATGGCAAGGCTGACACAAGCATAACTTGCGTCAGTCCGGCCTTTCACGGTACACTGCCTATGAATACCAAAGCGCACAAGCTATATATATATATATATATATATATATATATATATATATATATATATATATATATATATATATATATATATATATATATATATATATATATATATATATATATAATATATCGGAGGTCCCGAAAGCTAAAAGATTGCTCATGTTTTACCAGTCTTTTTGTGTCTTCCTTATATATATATATATATATATATATATATATATATATATATATATATATATATATATAAACTGAAGAATGGTGGGAAGCGGACACAGTCGCATAATTTTTAAACCTGTGGAATATGCGTCTAACATTGGAAATCTTTGCCTTAGTAAGGAAGACGATACCACCAAATGATGAAAAACTGAGGTCCGAGCTGGGTTTGAACCAACGACCTACTATTCAACGCGCAGTACGCTCTTCCAACTGAGCTATCGGAACTCTGCTGGAAGAAGTGGTCAATTTAATTCAAATACCAGACAGGACAGTTTTCCATCATTACGTCACTTGTAAGCTCTGCCCAGCTTGTGTAAACTCACCGTAGTTCTTCAGTTCCTATATTTAGAAGTCGCAACGTCACATGTACACTTCTGTATATATATATATATATATATATATATATATATATATATATATATATATATATATATATTATATATATATATATATATATATATATATATGGTCCAAATTCCCTGCCGATCCGTCAATCCAAGGATAGAAACGTTGAGTGCAACAAGTTTTACCCGTTTACAGAATCGCAGCATTATTGCGGATCACGACGTTTCTACCCCGAGGAAGTAACTCCATGGGCGGATGAAACAACGTCTCCGATTGGCTGCTTGGAAGGTGAACGACCTTTCTCCAACTGAGCTCACGATCTATACCGGAGGTAGCTATGCTGGGGAAGTCATCTTGAGCAGTTCATTGGTGTTTGAGTCTCGTGTCAGAGACATGGCAGTGAAAGTGACACTCATCGATAGGGATTAGTAATTGTTACTTCTCATGAATTATGATAAGAAGGCAAGTAATTTAGGATCTCCTTAATCCTTATTCTCCCTAAATTACCAAGGTAATCAGCATTGCACTTTGATGCAAAGCCCAGGCCCGTAGCCAAGGGGGGCAGGGGCGAAGCCCCCTGAAATTTTTTTGCCCCCAGAAAGTTTGAATCTTAACATTGACTTACTACATTTGTACACATTTGGCCTCCCTGAAAAATTTTCGTCCCCCCTGGAAAAATTCTGGCCCCCTCCAGTACCTTGTCTGGCTACGGGCCTGATAAAGCCTGTTACACCGTACACACAAAATGTACGTAGCCTGAACGTGTAGCCATAGCCAGATAGCCGACATCCTATCAGTGGCGTAGCCAGGTTTTTTGTCAGGGGGCTCTGAAAACCTTAATGAGGACGGGTTGTGCCAGTGTGGCATATACCTTTAAATATACTATATATGGTGAAATTTGCGCATGATGTGCTAAAATTTTAAATTTCTCAACCAGTACACTTTACTTTATATTTAAAAGTATATGCCACACTGGCACAACCAGTCCTCATTAAGGTTTCCAGAGCCTGAATGATGACACTGTTACAAGACGACCCGTCAGGAACACCGGATTGAATCCATCGACGAGCGAATGGAAAGTTCCAGAGACGTCCAACTTCAACGCAGCCTTTCTAGAACTGTCTAGAAGTGAGAACTGTTTACGTTATGTCCCAATTACAACTACTGTGTGTTCTAGAAGTTTCTATTAAGGAACGTTCTCGTAATTACTGGACTGTGTACACTAGAAGTTTCTGTTAAATTCTGGAGAGTTCTCGAATAAAAGCCTAGCATATAAAAGGCAGTTCAACAGTTGTTGTGGCGGAGAGAGACATTGAGAGATACCCTAATACTAACTTCATCGAGAGACATCAACGAGACCAGACTATCATACTGCTGAGATATCATAAGCCAGCCACTGACAAATTGCCTTACGCCGTTTCTACGCTGTGTATTGAGATTGTTATCATCCATCATCGCTAGCCTTGTCGTTATTCGCTCGTGGAACCAGTTTCTACGCTACAGCACGCTGCAGGTCTACCACTGTGCCATCGTCAACGTGCATGCACTACCAGCCCTTGGACCAGACCAGGCAAATATTGAGTAAAGGATTGTGAGTAAGTCTAATTAATTATTGTAAATTTAAGTAAGATAAGGAGATTGTAAATAATCATTAAGTCGTTGAATTTTAATCTCGTTCTTCTGTGATCTTTCGCTGTTATTGGTTTGACTCGCGACCACAAGCCGTAACAACACCATGCTTATAGTTGTACTAGTTATGTTTTACTATCTGTTTTATACAGCATGGGATCTCTGGACCTCTGACAAGGGACTCTGTCCTTTTACTGTATACTTCCAATGTTTCTTGATAACTAAAGCAGCAGCATTGTGGTATGTGCAGTTTGTTAGAATGGGTCAGTGGTCAAGTGCTATACTCTGCTACAAGGGTAGGTCCTCGTAAAATTTGGACTGATTGTGGTGAATGTGGTGAACTGATGAAGGGAAAGGTGTACCAGGGTTCACTTAATTACTGTACTTCACCCATTGTGATTCTGATCTACCAGTAGGACTCAAGAAAAATTCACCAAGACCTGAAGACAAGCAAGATAAAAAAGCTTCCTAAAAATAGGAATTCTTGGTGATGTATTCAGTTTACATTTAGCACCCAAATGTGGCACCATTTTGCATCTAGCCCACCTTATATGAGCAAAAATTTTGCAAAGGGGAGGGGGACACCCCTCTCCTTAAAACCTCCCCCCAGGACGGCGATCAGTCACATCAGCCAGGTCAGAGGAAAGCACCCGGACAAAATTTGGACCTGCGGAGAGCACTGATTATTAGGAAGCAGATCACTAATTGGGGGAAATTTTGGTGCTCTTGCCCCCCCCCCCCGACAATAAACCTGGCTACGCCACTGCGCAGGTCGCAACGCATGTCGAAACAATGAACGCGCATTCAAAGGTTTACATCGAATTCGAACGCACCTTCTCTATCCGGCTTCCTAAATACTGTACGCGAAACAGGTCACGTGACCCTACATGTCCGCCCCAGTTTAACAGTGTGGGACGATCCGTCTAGTTTATAGGACATTACAATAGATAAACTATCGTCAGTGAAAAAGATGTCCCAGTTCTGAGATATAAATTACGTAATGTTTACATGATCAGTTGGTCCCAATGCATTGCGTACCGGTGAGGGGGGAGGTCCACCTCAACGTCCCTCGGGTAAGTCAGCAAAATTTACTGTAGAGCATTGAGCCCTTCGTCGAAACCTTTGAGTTTGCACCACCTCAGTTAAATTCTTCGTACGCCATTTGTTGATGCTGAATCTTCATATGTGTAAAAAGGCGAACTAATTTATGGGTGGTGGAAAATCGATCAGGAGTAAATGCGATTTAGACTGTTTCTTAAATTCGTGGCAGAATTAGCTTTCCACCACCAATTGTGCAAAAATATGGGTGGGTTCTTATCATATTAACTCCACCCTGTAGCTCAAATTCTGAACGGCCATGCTATGGTTAAGTTGTGGGGCATTGGCGGTGATCCCGGGGGACATGTCTCACCAGTATTTGAGAAATCACCCATTGGCTTTGATTTTTCGCACAGTAAATTATTTGAAAATGGGAACATGTCCTCTCCAATATTGAGAACAGATCGCCGCCGTTGTTGTTGGGCAATTATCCCAATGAGAGGTAGTTTTTTGGGTTGATATTTGACAAGGCCGTGAGGTAGTGGGGTGTTGGAGGAGGGCATTTAATAGAGGTGATTTAATGTCTTAGTCAATGAAGCAACTATTTGTGGGATGCCACCTACTGAACACGGGGTACCCATCTTTATATATACGTCTACGGTCTATAACACCGGAATAGTGTTTCCTTCATGGCGTATACAAATAAATACCCTCTTAACTTTGCTCCAAAACAGTTCAAAGAAGTGCACTTACACGTACTTTGAACAACATGTCATAGAACAATAACTAATGGCAGGTTTCACTTTCGCATGGTAGGCTAATATATGGATTATAGAAACAAGTAGAGGAATTTAAGGCTTGTACTGGAAACCATGCGACCATTTTTTACCAAGAAATATAAACTGCGGAAAGAATAGTATGGACTAATGTAATCACTTTTATGATCATTGTAAGGTACTTAACGTATGTTCGCAATCAGAACGGTAAAAGTACACTTGACCTAAGTCGATAGAAGCCTTCTTATGCAAGTGCGCCTAAAGATGATTTAATATTACCTGAAATGGACTAAGAGGAGACGAGGACTAAACTTTCGATTTTGCTCAAATCCCAACATCATGGTAAAAAAAGAAGAGAAGAAAATAAAGAATACCCGCCAGACACTGAAGATTAGTCACAGATGCTTCCAGTTCAAGTGGGCTCATATAAAGATAGTTCATCCGAGGTTCCCATTCCTAGAATCGCGGTATGAACCAAGGAAGCTGGGGTTAGGCCCCTAGATATTTAAAAGGTGACAAAGTGTTTCCTCTTAAAACAAAATTAGTCCTGTAGAAATACAATAATTAGCCCTTTGAACGTAAAATTTGTCAATTTGCTACTGCACGTTTTGAAAGTCACCCTAAACTTCATTCCTAGTATTACGTTCCTCGTCGACATTCCTGATACAATGTTGTATTAGTTTAAACTTTTGGGGTTAAAAACTAGAATTTAACCCTGATGCCTTGTGTGCGTGAATGCGTGTGTGTCTGTGTGTGTGTCTGTGACATGTATCTGCTTGAAAACAGTGAATTGTAACATTGACAGAACTCCGAAATGTCATCAAGAATCTGAAGTTTTATGAAGATGGGTTCTAATTTAAAGTGTACCCAAAGTTTAGAAATACAAGAATATATATTTTAGAAGTTGGAAAATGAATCTCATTCCAACTACCGTCTTCATAGCTTTTTCCGCTGCTGAAATTTGTTCTCTTAATTTGAAAAAGTCGATTGCAGCATAATTTGTGATGTCTTTCTTGTAAAACTCACATTACCTGCTTTTTTGTCTTCCTTAGAAATTAAAATTTTTATAAGATCTTGAAAAATGTATCGTTTTCATGCAAAGCATGTTGTACGGAGGGGGCTTGTTTAGTCAAGTCACTCTGTAATAGTGTGACAATGATCACATTTTGGCACAATAAAAATGCAGTGGCTTTCGAAAAATAAAACAAAGAAAAACAAAGACCGTCTTTTGAGTAAATAAAAAGTGATTGCACAATTAGCCAATTTAAATTGAGTGAATAAACTTCAGCATTTTATATCTCACCTCAGGAATGTTCAGTGAAGATGGGAGATGTACCATTTGGATTCATTTTTCAAGTTTTGTAACATATATGTTTGATATTTTAGACTTTAGGTACACTTTAAGTACCCTGGTATAGAAGATAGAAGTTCCGGGGTCCTATCCTTAGAATGAAAGTAGTAACAAAGGAAACTAGATACCATACCTAGGACTAGTCCGCAGTCTGCTGACCTAGTATTTGGGTCGCTTTGGGGCTTCCCATACTAGGTCAGCAATATACCCATTGGCAGAATTGGGCTACCGCACCTTCAAAAAGCTTGAATGGTCTCGATCTTTCTCAGATTTACGTATACTCCTCCGTAAATGACCTCTACGAGTCCTTTATATATTTGAGACCCTTCATTCTAAAATAATTTGCACTTAGTTTCCACAAAGAGACCAAAAATTTTGATTTGCACAAACGATCATGTTTTGTTTTTTAAACATTCTATGAAACTGCTAAATCGTGTTACTAGGACCAGGGAGCTAACAGCTCCCTACTAGGACGTTCACACTATTGTATGCTAAATAGCACGCATTGCTAACATAGTCCATAACTATGGTTATGTTGATACACGCACATACGCGTATGTGGCAACAATCACTGCAGGAACACACGCAGGCGATGTTACTCTCACAGTAAGCACGCGGGAAAAACTTCGTACAGCAAGAGCCCAGGCCTAGTTCAGGGAACAAAGTGTACGTGAAAACTAGGCCTAGGTACCCTAGGCTAATCCAGGACCCCATTTTTCAATCCTTTATAAGTGTGCCAGTATTGAAAACACAATACGCCATATCAGAACCCAGCAAATTGTGCTTTCCGAAAAGGGATTCTTAAGTTGGCGTCTGACTCTAAGAACGCTTCCATCTTCAAAACCTTTGGTTCACAAAATCCTTTTTCCCGTATCATTTCGACAACCCTGATAGGATGTTAGTGTCATTTGGAAGCCTGCTTTGTTCAATTACTTCTTGACATAGCCTAAATGAGGGACTTCGTTGTTAAGTTTAAAGGGGAATTTTCATGATCCCAGACAGTTCCAATTCTCCAAACTATGCAACTTCTAGCTCCTCCCATAACTGTATGAAGCTCTTCCTTGTGTAGGACTAAACCTATTTTATTACTTAAGGCCATGTCCTGGTGAGCATACAAGGCTATAAAATGTAATAAAAACACTCTCTCTGCCTTGTGTGGAATGTGAGCTACCCTGCATCTTTCAAATTTTCAAACTTTGATGTCAATCAAAGAGCAGTCACCAACTGAGAATTTTGATACCCCCACACTAAAAATATACTTTGGAGTGATGACTGTCTGTCTTTAAAGGCAACTATGTCAATTGTAGGCCATCCAAAACTTGAAACAATTCTATCAAAAACTATAGTTTTTTAAATCCAGTTAGCACTAACCATCTTTGTACGACATATTTGCCAGCAGACAACATTATAAACCATTTTGATATGAGCCACAGGCAACCATAAATTTCTATTTGCACCCGTGTATAAAGTTTCTTGCTAACGAATTATAGTTACGTTACTTACGTGATGAGGAATCACTGGACATGGCCTCCTCAACGTTTCCAGGTAATGTAAACATTGCGCACGTAACGTGCAAAATTTTGGGAGTTTTTGCCAGGGGCGGTTAAATCTTAAGAACGCCACGGAGTGTCGTGATCGTCTATCCCCAATCTTCAATTATATCTTCACACAAGATTTTGATGTACTAGAATTTGAAGAGAAAGTTACCAAGCCAAACTAAATAGCTAAAAGTATATGAAATCAGGCAAAAAATAGCAACTCAGTGATGAAACATGTTTCGTTACACACTCTCTCGTGGTTCCGGTAAAAGGAGATACCGTCCGGGTGTCCGGGACAATATCCCCTTAGGAAAAAAAGTGTTCCTGTATAGGATATCCTGGGATAAAAATGTCTGTTTTTGTCCCTCAAGAATTCTCAGGATCAATTGTCCGGGACAGTGTGGACTCCATTTACACCGGCGTGTAAAGCATGCTATGAGACAGAACCGCTTTCATCTCATAATTTTGAACAGAAAGGTGTGTGATTATTAAATTGAACGTTATTAAGAGGGTAACGTGTTGAATATGTATAACTGTGTGATTAATTGAATAGCCTAAGTAAAAGAATATATGGGTACCCTAAGGGATAAATTTTGATATAAGCATGCAATCGACTCGGATATTACGTCGTCATATGAAAACAGAAAAACACAAACTTTTGAAGGTATGTGACGTCATCAATCCATTTATTATTTTTTAATGAAACGAGACAAATATCTCCTTCTCCTCCCAGGGTTCTTTTGCTACAACCGTGCATTTCCTCAAAATCGTTTGTTCTTAGCAATTTCCATTTTGAGAGCTTCGAATTTTCTGCCGGAGGAAAATTGAACTTCATTGTTTAGATCGTTTCATGAGTTTATGACGATAATTAATATTGATATACGCAAATAAAACAGAGAAACTGCATGTTCTAATTAACCTGAGAGATTCGAGTATACCTTACATATGTCAGGCAACCTCTACCTCTAACATTGTGGCTTGCGGTGAAGTTTTTCAACAAAATAAAATGCTCTTAAAATATAATATCCCAAGGACGAAAATGACATTAATGAACGATGTAAATGAGTACGTGAATTTAATGTATTTAAAAGCCGTAAAAAAGGCAAGTAAACTACGTGCAGCGGAAGATATTAAAGCTGCCTCGAGGAGGTATGTTCATAATGACAGTATACTCGTACGCCTAAACAATGTGATTTATACGTTTCTTGCTTTTTTCGAAATACAAAAACTAGTACGAGCCTTCAAGGCTGGGACTAAGTTTCTACATATTAAAAGATGTTATAGAGATGAGTTGAATACTTGAAAGTTTCAAGAAGGACCTATTTGAAATTCATCAACTTTTTGTTGTGCGGTTGGTTTAAATTTCTTTGAAGGAAACGTCAGCTGAAAGTTTATGCCCCAGGCAGCTTTTACTTTGTTTTAATCTTGAAAGAAAAATCAGATGCATTATGGGTAAATGAAGATGCATGTACGGGTAAGAAACCCTGGAAACAATAGCGTGTCTTATTGAAGTCAGCGCAGGTTGTTACCAAACTAAATGGTGTCCCGCTGTGCAGTAGGGTGTTACCCGCCTGCGTCTTTTTGTTTTGCTGTAGGACAGATAATTAAAGACAGACACTCATCTACCCATTGCCAAGTACTTTTTTTGGTTTGGGGTAACCAAAATTCTCATTTGGTGACTGCTCTTTGTATAACATCAAAATCGAAAAATTCAAAAGGTGCAGAGTAGCTCACATTTCACACATTGCAGAGAGAGTGTGCTGACTACACATTATGGCCTTGTATGCTCACCAGAATATGGCCTTAAGCAATAAGCTAGGTTTGTATCTGCATGGAGATTAAAACAGTTTTGGGTTAGGTTAGGTTAGATGAGGTTTAAAGTCCCAGTTTCCAACCAATTGGTTCAAGTCGAGACGACCACGGCCTTTTTTCCAGTTGTGGTTCACTGGCTTGTTTTTCTTACTCCATTGTTTATTCTGAGCACCAAGCACAAAGGCAGTAGGTTCCATTTTTAAAGTCTTTGGTATGACCCGGCCAGGATTTGAAGCCGAGATAGTTTTGGGGCTGGCTAGAAGTAACTTATTTGGGAGAATGGGAACTGCCTGGCCTGGGATGAGGAAATTTGCCATTCCAATTTTTCGATACCAATCAGTTGACGCATTTTCCGGAAATTATGTTCTATTCGGTTTTCTTTAGTTTTGACCTCGTACTACTTAAGTCAATCCTTGAATGCCCTTGATTGTCCTTGGCCATTACCTGTCATATCTAAGCATTTAACCTCAACCCTAATGTTGAACAAAATTTTTCATTCTTTGTAATGCATTGCTGCTTATCTGTTCTGATAAATATGCTACCTATATTGGATTTACTATGGATGGATACTGCATCTTATTCCTACATTAAGAATATACTTGTTGCGGGTATGCTTATCTATCCTCTTTGACCTGTAAATAATATATACCCTGCCATTAGAGGACAAATTAGAGTCAAGAGTTTATCACCAAAATGGTCCATACCTTTGTTGGTTAGAGTGTACGTGCACGAAATTTTGAATAGGTTTGCGACATATGCGTGTGATGCATTAATTGTGCTATGTATTTAGTACTTTCTGGGACATTGATTCAGCCAGAGATACGATGATGCTTAAAGGGAAAATGCAGGTACCTCAAGCTGAATTAGTAATCCCCGGTATTTTTATTGACTCGAGGATCTTTTAAATCATGTGACAGTATACATATTTAAGACTGAATTGTTTTACTTAGGTCTAGGCAGAACAACTGCTTAGTGCCACCTTCTTCTGAAACATCATAAAAAATACATGTGCAGGAAAGATCAGATCTGGAGGATTTTGCTGAGGTGTCAAGCTGAATGTGGGGCACTTGCTTATACCCTTTAATTTGCCCCATTCTTACCAAGAGGAACTTGTCTTCAACAGCTCGCCGTGCGGTCTCTCCGTAAACTAATAACGTAGCCTACACAAGGTTGGTTTGTGAAAACTAGAAATAGCCGCAGGACGGATAGGCCTACCCAAGGGTCAAATGGTAAATGTTACTTTGCTAGTTTTACCTGTGGGTGTCCATATCAGTTGAAGCGGTGATTTCGAAGTTCCAATTGATTTACTCAAAGATCTTCCACAGAAATGTTTTTCAGAGTAACTTGCAAACTGCAATGAGTTGGTAACATGATATACCCCATATAAACAACAGAATTTTGTGGTACGTCTGAAAACAGTTCTTTTTTAGCTCATACAATACAGCATGGCGTAAACTATACGTAATTACCCCACTGCCCATTCCCCGCAGGGTAGGAAAAGGTTTGAAGTGTATTCAGGGACGGATCTAGGGTTCCGGAAGTCCTAGGAGTGGGCCTTTAAGATTTATTAATTCATTAGTGGTTGAGCATGGTAATTCATACTTACTACGTCACTTGAAACGTTCTGTACTATATTACATTACATTGGGTGACCCAGCTCCCCAGGGGGAGTGGGGGCAACTCGAAACCCCGACAGGGCGACGATCTAAAAGGAAGAATAGCAAGGAGGCAGAGATTAGGAGGGGATTAGGGGAAACCTTTATAAAATACGGAACAATTCCATGACGCAACACGAATTGTCTACAATGTAGGTATCTACGTCAGTAGTATTTTCCGAAAAACGTATAATCATTAACTTGAACTGCACGCGAAGCGCATCGAAGCGCACATAGAAGATTCTGCACTCCTTGAGAGGAAACATAAAATTGCCTAATGGCTTACCCCTATCGAGGACTACTTGCATTGCATTGCCTCCGTCTGCTTGTAGTTAACCTTCCCTCACGAGTCGCTTACTGCTTGCAATATAACGATCACAAGCGTTCAACTATGTGATTAGATGTAAATTTTCCGTTCTTTACATAAATTGTGTAGGCTGCTTTCAGGTTACTTGATAAGGGCGGGTGTACCTCTGCTCTTTATCTATGGACTACCGACGGGGTGACTAATTGTCGACGAAATTGGAGTTTTACCCTGACGTGTGGCCAACCTTAAGTTCCTGGAGAGGGTCACCCACAATGGCGGCGGAACCGGGAGGGCTTGGGGGCTCAGCCCCCATGAAAAAGTGAGGGGCTAACCCCCCCCCCCCCATATTTGCCAAGTGCTCCAAGAAGTGGGGACCGCAGGGAGATTGCAGACAGGAAATCCATGTTTCAATGCTGGGTACATGCAGCTTAGAACACTCGGGAAGTGCCGTTTCCGGCCATCTGGAGGGTTTGTAAAGCCAAAAATTTTCTTGTCAGCTCCACCAACTGATGGTGTCACTCCGCTTAGATAGTCTTGCTACCGCTCAGCCCCCCCCCCCCCCAATGTTTTTCCGTTCCGCAGCACCTGGTCACCGATTACTTCCCTTGACTCCCACCTGGCACAACCCCTGATCATTGCTTATTCACAGAATACATTGCATGTTATACAACAGTGTTCGTGCATGGAACAAGGCCTGTCTCCAGATTAATGCATATTTTAGAAAAGCTGATGTGTTAATTTTTGGGTTCTATCTACGTAGAAACACCCACTTTAGAAACAATAATACGCAATCGAAACAAAACGAAGTAAAATTAGCAAAGTCGTAATGACTGACCACTCGCAAATAACCTTCATACGTGGTATCAGGTGATTCGAACATATGCATCGCAGAGAACGGTATTCCATATCTAATACGTAGCACCAAAGTGAGGAAAGAAGTCAGCGATTGTACTGATGATCGTTGTAAATAATTTTGTGTCATTTCTTTAACTTTAAGGCGCTGTGCCACTGCTAGCGTGCATGGACCATATTCTATAGTCTGTTTAAATCCGTCCTGAAGATATTATTTCTTTGACTTCGTGGACCTGTGCTGTAAAGACTCTAAACGACTAGTGTGATAAAAGAACTTTCCAGAGTTAGATTTATTCCTGTCATTAATTAGCAACTAACCAATTCAATGTCAAAACAATAGGTAAAAAAAATTTAAAAAAAAGAACATTGGTCACCGATGTGAGGCCATGACGGCATGCCTGCTTGCTTGAAATTCACTTTTTGGTAGAAAATGTAGTAATAACCTGACAATAGACGGTATGCATATGACATCACAGAACAGAAAGAGCCCCTCTGATGGATGCAAGCGCGTGTCATTGCAGCCTACACCAACAAATGCAGACAGCTGATTTGTGTAGCGAGTAAAATAAGGGTAGGCGGTGCCACCATCTGACGTTAAATGGGTAGTCGGTGAACCTTGCACATTTGAAGGAAAAGCCCGGAATCATCGTTGTTCGTGAGTCCATACGAAAAACTTGATAGGCATTTTATAAAATTATGTGCCAGGGGTTGATTATTATAGGTTTGGTCTATATGACCAGGCTAATCGCGTAAGTCTACTATGCGCGCGTGCAAAGTCTACGACGTGTTTCCAGTGAGTTTCATTATTGACCCTCGAAAATGACGTCGGGTGACTTCAATGCATAAGGCCTATATGTGAAGAACCGTCAAACAAAAATTTGTGTCAGAAATAGTCTGTTAAATAGAGTACATGGCAGTAAGTTTGAATGTCCTACTTGTGGAGAATAGCACCACAATAAAAAGGACTGCAGGGCCACACACAGGAATTTTCATGAGGGTTGCGTTAGAACGAGGACCACGTACAAGTTTCAGATTCAGAGATACATGAAATGGAAACATTTACCCCCGTTTTGGCTAGTAAAATATTTATTGAATTATATGATCATGAGACAGTTAATTTAAAATTTTATTAAACATAAACTGTAGACTTCCACTAAGTTCGTGTGTGAAAAAAGTAACCTACATATTCGAAATATTTAATTTTTATCAATTTTACGTTTTCATATGACAGTATATTAGTCGGAAATAATTCTGTGCAGGTCAAATGGAGAACTTAACCTATAGAAAGTACACTCCATTTGTTGTTGGGAGAATAATCTACGTAATGTGTGGCTGATGGTGTTCTTTTTCAAAGATCAATTTCCCATTTAAGTCGTTTTGTGTTTTTACATAGGTTTGTGATTGGATGTCTCGAAATTACAGTACACGACATCCCCAGGCGTGACTAAATTCTTTCCAAGGAATGATTATTTATGGCCGTCGTAATTTACTAATTGAAACAAACATTCTTTATGTACATATAAGTGCTTAGGACTACGTCCCCAAGCACAAAGAAAATCACCCGTATTTGTACTTTTCATCCAGCCCGATGAACTTTTAAATTTACAAGAGAAAGGTTTTCATGGTAGTCCTGAAGTCCATTGGTCCTAAAGAGGAATTAAGATAAGACCAGGGAGCTGCTGGACTTACCTCGGTAGACATAAAATATGCGGGACAGCTTTTGGGATGTATTTGGATAGACTTAACACCCGCAATAATGGTAGCTCTCTGTAAATTTAATTGAAGTATTGTTTTTATATCGCATCAGCATTGCACACACAAAAATACTGATCATCGTCAATTTATCATTTACTGTCTCTCCAGCAAACTCCGGCAATAGAACTTAAGCTCTGACGTCAAGCGACGTCATTTTGGAGAGTAAACAATGAAGGACACTGCACGCACGACGCAACCTTCGCACGCGCATCAGCTTTCGCACGCGTGCGTAATAGACTTATGCGCGTATCTGACCGGTACACAAATTACCTCTCTGCAGTTGTTGGTGAGGTTGCAATGATACGCCCTTGCCTTCATTGCAGGGCGCACATGTGGGTGGTCATAGGGGCAGTTGGGTCAAGGGTCGCGTTGATGATGAAAACAAACCCCGTCGGATTACGTTGATGTTTATATACCGGCAATATTTGTTTTCATCGGATTTTTCGGTGTTACCCTATTGTGACGTAAGAGGCCACCCCGCCCATAGCTTTTTCCCGAAAAGTGTTAGGTATCACAAGAGTTATGAAACTTGCATCATTTCAAAACTTGTAAGTTTGGGTTACCAGGAGGCCAGACAGAGAGAACCTTTTTTCTTGAAAGTAAAGTCACCCGCCGAAGTTATTTTAAATTTCCTATCACCGTATAGGCCTTGTTTATGAACAGTTTCTGTAGCACAAACGTAATATTTACCTTTGCAAGAGTAGATCAAGACCCAAGTTACAATTCAAATACAAAAGAGGTAACTTTATGCAGCCCAGTGATATTTCATTATGCTTAAATTCGGCAGCCATGAGCGTATGAGGCAGTAGGGGCGTCAGTCCCCTCTGAGCAGAACATTGTCGCTTTACAGGTAAAAATGTTGATTTTCAGGAAAAAGTCATGCCATGGTTTTTTGCCCATTATTTAGGTAAAATTTCAGGGCAAACATCTTCCGACCGCTTGGGATATGTCTTCCCGTATGCCTATGAAAAGCTTCTCCCCGGATTCCGGTCTTGCACTCAATTTCTGACTTGAAGAACGATTTTTACTGGACTCAGAATTGGCCCGAACTCCGGAATTGGAATTGGCCCGGAATAGGCTACAGTTGTACTGGGACTCGAAATCGATTCCAGCCAAGTCCACAAAAATGAAAGTTATATAAATTTTACTTAAGGCTACATTGTTATCAGGGGTGGCGCCAGGATTTCCCCGACAGGGGAGCCAAGCTCCCCGACGGGGAGGCCAGCAACCCAAAGTCTCAACGAAGGAAATAAAGTGCCGAAACGATGTTTGAAGGAAAATTTTGGCGCGCCAAGCGCGCCGAAAATTTTGGGCTCTTTTTGGAGAAAATTTGAAAAAATTGCTGGCATTTTCCATGAAAAATTTGAAAAAAATGGGGCTTTGAAAAAAAAAATTGGAAAATTTGGGGTTTTTATTGAAGAATTTGCCCTAATTTAGACCAAAATTAAGTAAATCGTCGGGTCGACTGGGCGTTGTCGGGGACTAAATATTTTATCGTATACAAAACAGCTCCCCGACGAAACCGAAAAATTTCCCCGACGGGGGGGGCAGCCTTCCCCGACGGGGGGCCATGGCCCCCCTGGCCCCCCCGCTGGCGCCACCCTTGATTGTTATTGGTGGACAGTTAGTAAACTGACAGTTTCATAGATCAATGATCGCACATAGTCAACTAAATTAAAGAATGGGGCAGTCTATGAATTGACTCCTAAGAATGACCTTTTCAATTCAATGTACAGTACTTGGAAAACAGTATCAAAAGTATTTTTTGATATGCTTTATTGTCAGGCGGCCGAACTTACACTCTTAAAACGGTGTTTAGGAATTCAACATTTTTCTAAACATTTTTACCCCCACTTTGGAAACTTGTTGAGATGATAAACACTCGTGTCTAATTCCTAAACATTCTGTTTCAAAACACGTTTAATCGCTAAACATGTTTAGAATTTAAACGTGTTTACAAAGTGGGAACAAAATAATTGTTCAATTGCTAAACACGTTTTTAGAGTGCAGAATTGGTCCCGAATGAGGCACACTAGAATCAGAATTGGCTCGGAATCGGGGAGCATTGGAGTGGACTCGTGATTTGGCCTAAAATGGGAATTACAGTGGAATGGGGAAAGAATTAGCAGACTAAGATACAGCCGTCCGCCTTTATACGTATTGTTCACAAACAATCCATCTTTTCCATATTCATTAAATGCATGTAGACTTGTGAAAAAATGACACCATTTGTGGATGTCAGGCTTGTCAACCATGATTCCTAGCTGTGACCTTGAACTAACGTCGACGCGTAGAAACTTTAACGCAAGAATTGTCCATAGTAAGCTGTGATAGGGGCACAAAGTCCATCACCAAAATATTAATACTGTCTTTTAATTAACCGTGAAGTGCGTTCATACAAAAAATCCCTTGCTCATACTTAGGCCTATTAAGAATAGTTTTTCGCTAGGTAGATGGAATAAACTTACATTCATGCAGTCATCATTTATAGGCTTAAATTCAAGAAAATTCACCTATTAGTAATTCAACAAGTAAAGTGTGCATGCAGGGGTAGCTATCGATCACACGTGGTTGCGGTGCCGAAATTTACCCCGACAGGGGTCATATGCCCCACTCCACAAGCCCCCTTTGCCGCTCTTTTTCAGTCTACCATACGTCTTTTCTCTTGAAAC